>JAGXCT010035847.1:0-32298 GCA_022495035.1 Philopotamus ludificatus | reverse complement strand
CACACTGCACACTGCAGTGTTATGCATCGATCTATTTTCTTTTTTATTTTAATACTCATGGCAACCCTATTAAATTTTTGATTCGTATTAATATCGTCACACGGCAGACTATTGACGTATTGAAATGACGTGCCATTTATCACTGCCGTTGTCTAGTTTCTTTAAACTTCCTGGCACGGACGTTTCTATTATAACGAAAGACGTATGTTTGAACAAAAGTGTCGCGGCTATAATTTATGTTAAAATTATATTTAATTTCTGAAACATCCTGGCGACGGATGCGTTTCCGTCTGGTCGCAGTTGAATGACACGCCGCTAACTATTCTCATGTGCAAATATCAAAGTTTTTGGCAGCGACGTTCGCATTCTTCGCGGCTTCCATTTCCGGTCGGACCGGTGACGTTCTGTTCGCTGGAGACTGCAGCATCCAGGGCACGGCATGCGCACTGCGATCCCGCGGCTATTTTCGTTATGCGACCGCTACCTGCCGCTAATTAAACCGACTCGGGGCCTAAGAATAAAACTACGCTTAGTTTATTCGCGAGACATGCCGTGAAATATAATGAATACGTTTAATCGAGACGACCTTTTTGCAGGCATTATGTCAGAAGGGCGCTCTGTTTGCTCGCGTTGTTTACCGCTTCATCTTCTGGGTCGAGGAGATTTTCGTTTCGAGTGCTATATGTTCGATAAACCTCAGGGTATACGACGTTTAAACGAAATATATGTGGATTTTTTTAATTTCGCGGAATGTATTATTTAAAAATGTTTTGTTTGCGATTTTATGAAGCAAATGGAACAAAGAATTTATATGAAATTCTGCTTTAATAATAGAATTAAGGGCAGCACTGTAATGGTAATATTTTTGGCCAATATTCAAGTGATACATGCGTTTCTAAAAGGGCCGTGAAGACGTTAAAAATGACGAATGCTTTGGAAGACTGATGACAACATTAAAAAAGTAAAGCAAATTAATATGGATAATATTTCGACTAAAAACTGTGTCGAATGTACATTATTGAGTAGTTGCTAAATAAAGTAAACAATGAACCAGAACTGACCAAACAGGAATGAAGCGGCCTAATCCACAAAATGAATGCATTCCAATGAGCCCATACAGAAAAAAGCTTTCTTATATTTCGACGGCATTATGCACCATGAGTTTTTTCTTGGAAGTTCCAAGGAAATCTCAAGAAAACACCCAGATTTGTAAAAATGGTGTAAAAACTCACGGAATTTCTTTCCATTATATTTTCGATATACATAGTAAATAATTTCCAACCGCAAATGATCAAAGGTTTAGCTACCCATTCTATGCTTGAGACGTGTGGCGCTCACCAATCAAGTGAACAATTCAGCCATACCATCTTCTGAAACATCGTCATAACTCCTACCTAAATTCATTGCCATTCCATTTTCTGTAGAATAAATGAGCACTTCTTGTACATGTAGTCTGCTCATAATGCATTGGTAACAATCACTATGTTTTATTCCATGAATTCTTCGCCCAATTCACGACTTCGCAGATTAAGCTTCACAGAAGTTGATTTCTCTCCATTATATTTTTCAATAATAGTTTGCTTCCAACTGCAAATAGTCCTTGAATGGTTTGACTTTAGCATCTTTCAATAAGGTTGTCGATACCCTGTTCAAGAGTTCATATCTTCACAAGAACACATCCAAGTTGAGACAAACATTTGAATATCAGTCTTGAATTCAATTTAATATTATGTTATCTATCTATTCCAATGATTATCATTCTGATTCTGATTCAGACCTTCTATAGATCCAACATCTTCTCTTTGCAAGTCATAACATTGCATTGAAAGACTTCAAGGACCCCCTTGTGCTCGACAGAATATCTATTTATTTTTGCACGCGTCTTGTCTGCGGGCCAGAATATTATTCTCTCTAAATCTACCATTAAATCAAGTGTTAATTTAAGTTTTCCAAAAGTACCAAACGCCTGACCGAAAATTGCATTCCAGAACTGCTACAAAGAATGGAAAAGATGCTTCCACAATAAATTTTTGAGAAAATCAAAGCTTTCCGTATTTTTTTTTATTAAACCACGGGTCGAAAGCTTCCAAGGATCAATTTCAATCGAATACAGTTTATGAAAAATGTCCGGTTCGTGTCAACCGACAATGCTACATTCGTTGACCCTTGGCGCGCGAGTGATCGCGCTGGGAAAAAAATAAAATCTAGGGCACGCCTTGTAATTGACGAATCGACCTTGACTGGTGCATGCAGCAGATGGTGTCCTCCGTCGTCGCGCATCGGGAGTTCGAATTGAATTTAAATATTTCGGGTCGAGATTTGAAGTAGTCGGCGAGGGCGGGGGCGCATCGATCAGGGCGCCGCCGCGGCTGCCCCCGCCGCATGCCCCCTCCCGCCCCACCCCCGGCCCCGTGGCCCCCGCCTGCCTCGCCACTCAGTTTGTACCGCGACTCCTCTCACGCAGAACGTACCGGCCGACGTCCTTCTGTCTCGTCGCGAGTGTCAAGTGCCCGCCACCTGACCCATATGCTTCCGTGTCAATATTTGCACAATAGTTTTGCACGCTCTGTCAGTAGTTTGGTCGACTAATCAATCATCATTATCGATATGAAGATGATTTTAACGCGGGAGATGTCGGTGCGAAATGTTTAAAAGTTGTTGCGTCTGCGTGAGTAAAAAGATCGACAAAGACCCTCAGATAAAGTTGGATCCGGACGTCGAAGAGATGGATCTCTCGCCGAAAGGCGCATCCGACTCGGATTCGGGGCCGAAGGAGAACGATGCTAAAATTACGTCGGACGAATCTAGCAAGTCCGATCGTCCGAAAACTGCCAGAGATGTGACGATAAAGTTCAAATGCGAAGACACGAGCGGGGGAGACGACGAGAATTCGGAGTACGACGACGACTACGCCATCGAAAAGTTCACCGCGTCCGTCGACAGCGGAGGGCCGTGCTCCGAGGACACGGTCAAAGACGACAATGCCAACGACGACAACTCCGAGTCCGAAATCTCGGACTACGTCGCCGAGAGCTACAATCCTCCGCCGGTGCGCAGGAAGTCCTCGACCGGAGGAATCCTGAAGCGTCCCAGCGTCGTCGACAAACCCGCTTGCGATGAGCTGTCTAAACGAGTCGCAGGCGTACGCCTCGACGTATCCGACGACGAAGTGTTTCGTCCTCCCGGCGGTTATTTGGAAGGAGAGCGCCTCATGCTCAGGAAGAGATCCTTGCCCGCCGGCGTGCTGGGCGCCGCGGTCGGAAGAGACGAACTGGCGCTGAAGAGACATCGAATCTTCTCCGAACTAGTAGGCGCCGCCCGCGCCGCCGCCGAACACAAAGTTCATTTCGATCCTCTGGAGATATCGATCACCGGTAAAAACAATATTTTTAAAACTGTCGAAATATGATAAAAAAACCGCATATCATAAAATAACAACACGCCACATCCTGTGCCATTTTTCCACATAATTATTTATCAATGAATGCAATAAGTCATCATATTATTAAATTGGATTATATCAATTATCCTTTGATAGGACGCTAAACCGATGTTCTTCTGTGCATTAATTGCATTGTTATTGCAGCGTTCAAATGTTGAAACGCCAATTAAACCGATTTTAATTGGGTGTTGAGGAACAACGATGCAATAATGACGACGCATTGTAATATCTCGTTTAACGACGCGATATATAAATATATTTTCAGGTGAAGCGAAATGTTATAAAAAATATTTGAACCAGAAGTCAAGAGCGAAATTTCACAATCGACATCAATCTCAGAATAACTTTCAGACAATTTCCACACAAGACGTATCGTCGTCTCGATACGACATCATTATGAAAACTCGTTTCATAATTTTGATCGATAAATAGTTAACGCGGCGAGGCGAAGGATTCTTCGAATTTTCGCGAAAATTCTGCTCGAGATTCGGCTGTTTTATTAAATTTCACTTTTAACGCAGCCTCAAAATTTACACGCTAATAAAATGTTTAATTGAAAATTACTCCCCGCAGGATAACAAATATTTTTTCTGACGTCAACCGCAGTCGTATATATGTCTTTCAGCGTTCTACCACGGTTTTTTTTGTCGTAATTTCTTCTCAGAAATGCATCTCTGAATTATTTGCATATGGGATAGTGTATTAGCGGTTTCGTCATAGCGTCCCACGCATTAGCCGCGGTCTCGTGCATTTATTTACTTGTTTTTGTTCCCTCTTGTTTTATTATTATACCGTCTGCCGAACTATCTGGTCTGCTGATTTCGCATTCTCCTTAGCGTGCACTGCCCGTGTTCTACGGTTCCTTGAGCGATTATGCAAAGATGACCTACGGCCATTGCACATGACCACAGCTAAGACGTCCTCACTATTGAATATCAATGGTATATACGCGCTGAATAATTGAGTCTGGCGCTGAATGGGTTTGTTTATCGAGCGAGTTGCTCTTTGAATTTGCTCACGAAATGCCTCTAGAAATTTCTGGTATGGAATCCAACTACGTGAGTCGAGACCTGTGTTTGATATCATTTTGACGTGCGTTGATGTATTCAACTCGCATACGTCGGTACATGCTATTGTAGACGACAGATTCAGATTATATTAACGGAGTATTTTTTTTTATTAAATAAAGGAGTATTTTTTTATCAAATAAAATGTATCATGTATGTTTTTAATCTTACATATTACCGACAATATCCACGTATCAATATTTATTGTACATATTTGCGTGCAATAATGAGCGTCTTACGACTCGCGTATGAACTTCTTGCATTTATGTTAGTACAATCGAAAAGTAAAATAAAACAAAATGTATATTCGACCATTCTTCATCTCTCAGTCATTTTTCTAATACCTTATTAAAAAAAAGAAAGATTTTTTTAATGTCACGGATGATGTAACTCGAACTCCCGTGATATTTATAATTAGGACTGCGGATTCATTAAAAAAAGGAGACTCCGAATTAAATTTAATAAATTGAATATTTTTCTTACAATTTTCTACAATATCTGGATTTAATTTTATATACATGATGTATTGACAAATTAATGAGATGGTATTTATAGACATAATTAAAAATTAAGCGGAGGACACTGTCGAAACACGAGTTTTTCAAAATTTGCTCAAATTAGAACACTATGTAATAGATTTAAACGTTAGACAACTAGAAAACGATAAACGGTTTATTTCAATACAATTAACACGTGCGTAACTAATTATAATTAATATTGATCTTATTACATACAAATTAATAAACCTACTTACTTATCAAATGACATTTCTGTTGAATGTAAATTTTGCTTTTAAAACCCCTGGCTCACTTACACAGGCTCAAACCTGAAAAATAACTGCACCAGACGCTCCTCACCTTGTCAGCTATCGACTGGTGCAATCTCAGTTTATATTCGTTAATGGGCATTGGAGTCATGATAAGAAACGAAATGTTCCAATATTGGAACACTGGGCAAAAATAGGTTAAACGTAAAAAAAACATATTATTATCCTAGTTTATTTTTTAATGATTATTTACACTTTCAAAAAAGAATAGCGCATCTAAAGGGCTAAGTAAATTTAAAAATGGGTCGTAAAAAGCAGTCGGAGTCACTCATTTTTTTACGATCCCTCCTTCGACTTTATTTTTTATTTGTTACTGGCTTTAGAAGATACATTTTTGTTTTACGAAAGAGGGAGAAATGCGGATGTACGGCAAAGATATAACTTTTTATTTCTAAACTTGGAATTGGAAAGAGAGGATTGTTTAAAAAGAGCTAGTTTTTATTTATTATAATTTTTCTAGTTGAATTATTGAAAAATAATAATAAGTCTCTCTTCGCCGAAAAAGAATTGGGGTTGCTAAGAGTGTAAAGGGTTAATGAAGAACAAATGTTACGAAGGTGTTCTCTCTTATCAAGTCGGAATATAACATCGTGGTTTTTATTTTTTAGGGTTGCATATGCCGTGAAAATATTTTACAAACAATTTACAAAAAGTATATTTAATTTTCACAAAAAAAGCTTTTACGATTGAAACTTAACATACGAATAAAATAACCTGCTCTTTTTTATGCGATCGATACATTGACATGGAAACATACGCATAAAATTCTCATTTTACTATGAAAGATATGGGATATATTCCATAATTTGATAAAACCGTATAAAAGCAAAGCTATTCATTTTAATATAATATATGAAAGTCAAGAAAACGTCTTATAAATTTCCTTGAAATCGGAAAGAAATTTAATATGAAACCTAACTTTATTCATTCATTTTATTCAAAAGTAATAATTATGTTTCACATTTCTTTTTATCAAAGTAGCTATCTGATGGATAATGATCGTCAGGATTGCGAATTTCTGCGAAATCACCTTCATCTGCAGATGAGATAGTTAGCATGTGCATTGAAGACAATGGGTTTTTGCAGAACAACAGAATTAGCGTCAACTTTTGCCCTAGTTCTGTATTTTTCCTATGAAAATGAAATCAATAATTATATTACTACTTTTAATGCTAGTCCTCAGTATTGAAATTTACAATGTTGCAATACTAATTATAATTTGAAAGCTCGTTCTAAAATTCGGTAATGGAGATGAAAATGCATGATATCACCCCCTGTATATAAATTTAAATTTTATACAAAAATTGTACGACTTTATTTTAACAAACGTAATTAAGAGCTAATTTTACGCAAAATATTACTCCATATCTCTCCCGCGTATAATAAAATGTATAAAAGGGAAACAAGATAATGACATTTTTCATTTCGTTACTGTCTGCAAATTGGCATAGAATAAGAAAAAATATTTCCAGAAGAATCGAGATGCCTTTTAAATATTCTCTCTGTCGTATTTAATATATTTATATTCTATTTACTCCGCAGTTAAATTTTAATCCCGCTTTAAAAAAAAAACGGCCTAAATTAAATATCGTTATCTTAACAATATAATGTATGAATTTTTTTATTATCCGTTTACCCGCAGTGGCACTATGTAACACATAATATTATCTTGTCATATGTAGTATGATAAAAATAAATGGGTTAAAACTATGCCGGAATCAATCATCATCATAATTAATTATATATTGTTGACGCACGTCTAATATTAGACGCACAACGTTGCTGGCGCGTCTACCTAATTTATGTCGTACATTTTTTTTTATTATTTATCTATATACGTCTGCAAATATTGAATTTTGATAAAAAAATTATTCGCTACATTAAAATTTCGACTGATTTTTTGTGTGCATATGACCTTTGTCGTATAATTAAATATTATTAATTCCAGCTCTTTTATTAATAGAAATTTATTTTGAAGAGATTCCGAATGATTGAATGTATAAGCCGTGCTTTATGTAGGCGCGTACGCCCGATAAAACCATATAAGCGCCAATTAATTCGCTTCAGTATCAGTCCAAAAATAAATTTGATTTTGTTCCGAAAATATTCAGCGAAAATTATTAGGTATATTTCATAAAAAAAAGCCATAAATAAAATCATTCCTTTAGATTCGAAGGGATCTTTTAAAGTGTATTTGAATTTGTTATGAGTTAGATGCTTATGCGAATTAAATATAAGGACTTTCGTGCTATATCATCTTTTTTGGCCATTTGCGGTTGTGTTATATACGTATACGTAAAATATACAATTTATCGTCTTGTTCTTTCGGTATTTCATGGAGTTGAGGGACACACTCAATGGCTCCCGGCATACTCTCCGAAGTATCATTCTGGTGTCTCTGAATCTTTTATATGGCGCGAGACGTGTGTGCTTTCGTAAAAAAAATTAATGGAGGGATTTTGTTGTGGAAATAAACATTTCTTTTGTAATACCCGGTGTCTGAGGTAATGTAAGTCCAATTAAGGCGACGTAGCGAATCGAACATGCCGTGTTATATATATATTTTCCAATAAATTATTTGCCATATGTCAATCGTGAATTTATTATCTTATTCGATTCGACATCTAGATTAGAATACTAAAAGATGTGTTGAAATATCTCTTTTTTTTTTGGAACATTCTGTACATATATGAATTTTCTTAATATCTCTACGAATACGTTTTCTTTCCATTATTATTTATCCGCCTTAATTATTGTTGTCGTGGCATCAGCAAAAAAAATAATAATTGATATTGAGATTCAACAGTTCAAGTGTCTCTATTCCCATTCTTAATTATCACATCGTGTCTTTTCTTACGCATCTTCTTCGTATATATATATATATATATAGATGGGTGTGTATATACAAATATATACAAATACCTCTTGATGTATAGCGTTGCTAGTAGATACCAAGCACTAAAAGTGTTAAGGTAAACAGCGGCAATGAGACAGATGGGAATATGGGACGTGTGCCTTAGGGGCAGAAACTAGAAACAGCCGCCGGGTTGTGTCATTGCTTCCAAACTAGTTTATTAGTTGCCACTGCGTTATGACCCCAGTTGAGTGGTTGAAATGGAGATATAAACGGCTATAAGAACTATACCAGCATTTCTCCCTCTGACCTCTATGGTCACATCGGTGTGACAACTGTCAATTCACCGCACACGCAAGCGACACGTTCTGGACGCTTTGTGTAAAAAATATTTGTATAATAATGTGTTCATTAGATTCATGGGAATCTAATATGGTTGATAAATTAACTATTTGATGCTGAACGACGATATATCGTTGTATTTTTACTAACGGCAAGGTTTTAAACGACTAAAAATTCGTGTCAACTTTTTCAGGGATCATTATAATAGCTGGTGGAGATATTACTTCTCAAAATTTGGCACGCGTAACTACAAGATGATCTAAAGATTTCCTTTTTTTTTATTGCTGAAAGGATCAAGTGGAAGCCTGTTGTTGTACGGTTTTTCTTTTCTAGTATCCGATGAACACGCATATACTCTAGCTTAATTTCTTTCAAACTTACAAAGATAAACCAAGAGCGTGTTACATAATAATTAAACGCTCAGGGTATACGGGAGGAAGTTTCCCGGAGAAAGAAGATATGGAATCATTTGGAAGAAGTTTACGTCCGTAAAATTACATTTATGGATCTCTCATTTCAATAGGGCGAGAAATAGGGTCGCACATTCTTAACCCTTTGACGGCTAAACAACGATATATCGTTGTTTTTTTATATTACCAAGAAACGTTTATAATTAGATCCAGATTTTTTGGTTGAAAACATATTTAGAGGAGTCGTATGATATTACCATGACAGTGTCTCTCTTGTTTGAATTACAGTAAACCCTCATATAGCGCTCCCTGCTATAGAACAGCGTATTGAGCAATCCCTCCTATAGTATCTCCTTCTAGATCGACGTTTTCTACAAAACGCTAAATTCTCTAGGTCAATATAACATGCAAATACGAAAATGTTATCCCTAATTTTGTATGGTTGCCTAGTTTTCTATAGGGCGGATTTCTATAGCGTAGTCCATATCTTGGCGCCATAGAGGAATGAATGTAATATGTACCTATATTTGAACATCATCATATTCGGATCATTACTTAAAAAATAACCTTTTTTCATCTGTTTGATTTCTATGGTGTGTATTAGGGTTATAAACCCTTTAAATGCTATATTTTTAATATTCCTAGCAAGAATTAATAACTATGTAGTATAACCAAGCCTTGTATCGATCGGTTGCAATATTTGAATATATACTAAATCTTCTTTTTATGCGATTTGCTTAGTTTTACTCGATTATTTCTAGAAAAATTCAAAAATTTTGGAATCAAACCTTATCAGTTGTTAGCTTGATATTTATTTATTTATTTGATTACGATTAATAAATGCCATAACGAAAACAATCTCCTATATGAAGCAATAGTTTTCTGTGACATGTTTCACATATCTATACTATTCCTCTTGACAATTTACGATTATAATATACTAAGTAATTATATTTTCTTATGGCATCCAACTTCTCCTCATTGTCTGTTGTTGATGGCCATCCATTGCGCACAGTTTCTCTTTCACGAAAATTCGCCACAAGCGACATCACCAATTTCTGAATAAATTTTATATGGAACATTAGTTTTTAACGACCGCAGCAAAAATGAGCTGTTGCTCTTAAGGGTTAATTATGTTTTCATATTATTTTTGGTTAGATTTTATGGATAAAGTTTTGCCTTTGTATTTTTACACGATTTTATTTTACGTGAATATTCCTGAAACCAATCTGCCGTGTAAAAGGGATAAGGTTGTTGTATAAGAAAACGTGCTTTGTCCCACTGATGCGCTTCCCGAATCTATTTTACACTTTCGAGCTTTATGACGCCATGACCTCATCTTTCGCCGTTATTATGAACGACGATATATCGTTGTTTAGCATTCGAAGTGGTGTAAAACAGTGCTATGGCATACGAAAAGCGATATACGTATGCCTTATTATTATTTTTTCTTTCGCTTTGAACACGATCGTCTTCAATTACTGTTTTTATTTCCACTCACGATAATCATTTCTGAGAAAATCGTAACCATGTATCGATTTGAGTCTTGGTTTCGAATAATTTTTCGCATTTGTCGTCGATGGAAGTGGATATGAATATCATATTCGCTCAACGTTCAGGCGTCCGCAATTTTTATATGTGTAGATATTTTCTTTTAAATTAATCTGAATATATTAAACTGTAGAATGCATTTTATCGTCGATAATTCCCATATCATATTTAATAATTTCCCGTACTATATTGTTATTGTAAACACGCAATTTAGTTAATGGCGCCCAAACTAAAACCATTAACTATTTCTACGTGTATTTAATACTTTCCCCAAGTCCATGAAAGACGTGGGCATTAAACGAGTTACCGCAGCGGAAATTCACCCCGCAGGGATTTGGCGCGTCAACCCGTTGAGGCTCATGTAACGAACATATATTCAGAAATTAAGTTTAAAATTATGATAAAAGTTTCTATGCTATATATTCGCATAGGAATCGAGACATTTCAGGCCCATCACTACAATCCAACAGTCCTGAAAGGCATCACACTTCATTCACACGTACTAAACGATTACAGTGATTTATTGCGAGATCGGAAAAGGGTGCTTCAATCCCCCGAGGGTTCAGAGTTAACCCATATAACTTTTCGAAAACATGTATCCCCCCTCCCAACCCAATTTTCCGTCCGAATCGAAATCCATTTTCGAGCGTCTCGGAATTTTCTCGGAACATCTTATTGCCGTTATGAGCTGCCATTTTTTCGCATTATTGAGCACGATGTATGGTCAATATTTAAATTGTTTCGGCCTCTCGGGTTCGCTATTATTTGACCCGATTTTTAATTGAAGAATATTTTCGTGACGGAAAACAATTTGATCTCTTGCCCTTTTTTGGGCACTGTGACAATTGGACTTGTCCATTGTCTAGCATATAAATATATCGATAGCGCCACGTGACTGGGGATTAACTAAAAGTATAATGAGAATTTCCGAAGCTTCAGGGACGTATAATAATGCGATGAAATTTAATCTCCTTTGTATTTTGTGCGCTTGCGAGTTTCCTATTATTTGTTTAGCGTATTTTACATTCGTACCAAAGGATATAAAATATTCATATGTACGTTTTGTCTATTGCATACATCAAAGGGTTTATCTGGCTTTAATATAGTATAGGACAATTACAATATTAATATTATATGCAATATAGTACAACACAATTACAATTAGTTTTAAGGCGATAAATACGCTCGAATGAAAAGACACATAATAAAAATCGCATACACAATATTATTTAATAGACCGCATAAAACGAGAGCAATAAGTTTAAATTATCTCTAAATTGACTGAGAAACGTTTATACAATATATTGTAATTTTAAAGCTCGTGCAAAATTTATTAATTAGAAAAGTTTTGTGAATTTATGATGTTATCAAAAATCATGGTTACCGCACAGCTAATAGGGCGACCAAACGTTTTATGTTTTTTTTTTATTTGAATAATAAACATTAATAACGTTATATAGGCCAAGTTTAATATTCAGATGAAATTATTTTTTCATAAATATCCGTATATTTAAGAGCATTTTGCTGTTGGCGTTCGAGTGGGTTGTATTTTGAACTTTTATTCCGCAATCTTATTAACCTTTCCAAATACGCCTCCGTCATACGCCTGCCATTACAGGATGCTAGCAAATTATGTTTTTGCAATATAATGTAAAGGTAGTTTTGACCTTTGACCGAGCAATATAGCTTTATTTATTCAGATAATTGAATTATGTTACCGCCCTGTTATTATTAAATCAAGAAAATGTGGAATGTATCGCATAAATAAAAACCGTGGCTCTGATTCACATAAAATATTCACAAATTATCTAAATTAATCGTGGATAATCAAATTTAAAATTAAAAATTGGGATACGTTCCTCCTTGTCTCGATCCTATCAAGAATTTATTGATTATCTCGATTCATCCCTCACAAAGAGGGTTCAAGTGTAATTGTAGAGAGAAGCGATATTGCGTGGTATTAATAAAATAGTAAACATTATCCATAAATAATCTAGTTTTGGTATTATCTCCTTGTTACGATATTCTATCTATATTATAAATTCTTCTGTTGAAATTTTTCGATGGATGTCATCACAAAAAGTTGAACAGAAATCGCCTAATTCCTTTAAAAACTGCCATCGTGTAACCTTTTTTTTATATCCATGGCCTTATGTGATTGATCATTCAGTTATCAAAACTGTTGTCTTTTCAATTAAAATATCTCTTGACACTAAACTTTTATTTCGCAGGCTTTACAAATCCAACTGTCACATTTTTTATTGTACACTTTACGTATTTTTACATTAGTAGCCGTATTAAATACTTTATTATCGGCTATAGAGTAGGTTTTACACGTTTTGGTGCGTTCGGCGATTTTTTACTCGAGAAAAAATGGAAATAATATGCCGTTACGAAGCCTGAGGCTCCGTATTCGCTGAAAATCGCCCTCTTTATTCTCGGAGATTAAGAAAAAACATGTAAGAATGACTTGTTGGATCGCTTGATTAGCGAAATAAAGACAAAATTGCTGAAAGAACTAAATATCATCAAAACATAATTAATATTGATGAATTAACAGGGACGGCTCGTCCATATACATTGCGGAGCTGCAGCACCCCAAGCAAATTGAGATATATCTCTATATTAATTATATATTATGCATATGTAAATATAAATTAAATTTATATTTAGTACTACCAGCGTCGCATATTGGATGGAAGCGGGGCGGCAGCGGGGTGGGGGCTAGAGTCTTGTCGCTATGCGCTGTGTTGCGCTGCGACTCGGAGCAGTTCCGCAGTACTTCCAAATATTTTACCCACGAGTCGTCACTGTCACGTCAATGATTTTTTGAGAAACCCGTGATTACAGCTCTGATTCTTTTGATGAAATGCTCAGTTTTATTATCAATTCGAGTTAATCATTATTATCCTGTATTAGCTTTGTCTAAGTAATTAATCTCGGCTGTAATCCTTTTCTAGTCGCAGTAATTCTGTACAAAGCTCCCTCGAAATTAGGATTGTTTTATAGATAATATTTTCTCGGTTGTTGTCATTTTAGTCCTTCTTAATCATTTCAACCGCTATTGTCACGCCGGCGTGACTGCATATACATCGCATAAGTTTTGTGTAAAAGTTATTTGGATATGAATGTTTTTATTCAATTTATCGATCTAGAACCCATAAGTTTCGTGGGTGAATTCGAGTTTTAGTTTATGATACAATTTTATAAATTTTCCTAATGCGGTAGTTCGTCTCAGGGTTTCACGCATAATATTTTAGCATCTTTCGGGTGCTGATGATTCAGCATATTTTTAAATTAATTTTGATTTTTTTAAAAGAAATAATCGCGTAAAAATGAGTAAATTACAGCAAAATTAGAATGTTAGATTCATTAATTTTCTACGTGAATAATTAAGGATTGTATGTCGCCGACGTGAATACGTAATTTTGGGATAAACGTTTCGAAATTTAGAGTCGCGGTTAAAATGCGATAAATTTTAGCACGGACCCAGCTCCGTTGCAAATATCCAATTACGTGTCCGGTAAACCGGATAAGTGACCCGCCTGTATATTTTATATTACATCGAATTTTATGTATATTTATTTCTAATCGGTTGACAGATCAAATCAGGCGCATTAATTGCTGAATAGACGCCGATGTTCCTTAATTCCCGTCCTCTGATTCGGATCCGGATAACGTGACATTGATCCAATGATTAATGACACGTTGTTAAAAAAGACAACGATCGCTATCCCCCCGGGATCTCCCTGCGACACACGAATTAATTAATTGAACGATGACAAAAAGTGCTGAAGCAGAATTGATGAGAGGGTATCGTGCGGATACGTTTTGCGGCACAATTGCAACAAAGGCCGACATCCCCCGCGCTATAGACCTGTGGGATGGGAGGGAGATGAGGTAGCTACACTCTGCGTAATTTCGGGCAAACATGGGTTCGCCGCAATTCGCACAATAGAATTACTAATACTTTATTTTAAAGTATTAAGTAAACGTACGCCGTCTTAATCCAGATACAAACAGCCGCAGCAGATACAATATCTCATAATCAGCGGTGATAAATCAGTTGATGAAGTTGGACGGTGGAATCTTACCAATCTAACAAACGCAATGCGGATGATTATATATATTATGTATATAATACACCCGGATTTCCTCTTTACACGGGGGATATGTACCAAGACTACCATGCAAATAAAGATAAGATGTACATATAAAAATCGTAAATAGGTTCCTTAATATTTTCAAGATATAAATCGGAGGATACGCTCCATACAAAAATCCCCGTAAATGAAAATCGCCCAAAAAATGTTTCCAGATATAAAAAAAACCGGATTATGACGATTTTAAATTATATTTTTCCCCCCAAATTTCTTTAATTGTTATAGCCCTTCATCTCATATTGCTCTTCATCAACCTTCGTCAAAATATCTTGAAACGTTTGTTTAATGTGATATCCTTTGAAGATCGAGATGATCCCTTTTAATTGTTGGATTATCTAAGTAGTATTTGTTAATGAAAACACAACATTAATGTTTAGGGTGTTGTCATGTGGATTGTTTGGATGATGTTTCTGAGACAAAACAGTTATAAGCTCATTCTTTAAAAATGTATGCCGTCATCTTAGCCCTCCAATGTACAGGACTATGGTCCATGTAGTCCACCCTTCAATGATCTTGGATAGATATCCGATTGATTAGCGACAGTTTCATTATTCGATCATCGGATGCATTTCTGAATAATATTTGCTACCTCGAAGGTCTTAGCATTTTTTCAGATTTAGATAAATAAATCCTGCTAGTAATTTTCTTACGTTATAATCCTTTTTGTAAAAATTGCAATGCTCCTTTCGCATCACCAGACGCAAGTTCGTCCTTTATTTTGAGATTATAAAAAAACTGCCTTTTTTTAAACATTCGTACAATCCTTTGCTCACACAAAAATTGGATTTTCGTTCAGATATACCCGGGGTATTTTCCTTAATACGTATCGTGCTTTGTCAGTCACCGGTGCCTGACATTGATTTTTAACTGTTGTGTACACCAGTGACTGATAGTTATTGATTAAAAAAAATGACCATTATCTCTGTTATATAATGTTGTTGACAAGGCGTTTTTGAACAAAATGCATACCAGAACTTTTTTAAAAAGAATTTAAACGAATTATTTATAAAATAATGAGATAATTAACAAAATGTGAAGATTTTTATGGCTAAAAAGATAATATGGTAATTTGGAAGAATATATAGATTATTTATTTTACATATTTACGCGTTGTTTTAGGTTGAAATGGAACTGAAAACTTTTCTATGCCTAAAAAATAACGCAGGTTTTGATAAATGTCTAGTGATGTATTTTGATATTCCGTTTCATTAAAACTATGTATTGTATGCATATTATTACCACACGACGTGTCAGTCATCGGTGGCTGACACCATAAAATTAGTCCTATCTAAGCTTTTAGATAAAATAAACCATAATTTATAATCACTATATATATACGTCAAAATGCCCCAATATGCCCCTTATTTAAATTGTACCCAATACCATACGTGTTAAAATGATGATATATTTTCATAGCTTTTTGTGTTATTGCAATGGTATCGATATAAATTCTATTTTGGGTATAATCTTTTATTTAGATAATCAGAGCTGATCCATAGATTAAATTATAAGGTAGATTAAATATATATTTCTACTTTGTTTTTTTTTTAATTAACCATTCCGTACATAAAATCTCCGCGTAAATCAAGGGATGGGTCATATTTTGAAATTCAGTCTTTTATCCCTTTTAAAGCTGTTTTTTTAAATTTAAATGTTAAACGAGAAATTTAAATAAGCAGACAGCAAATATCAAATATTTTTTTATTCCTTTCTATTTTTTTTTTTAACCATCCAGTCCATAGTCCATTTTCTCGAATCGGGTAAAAAATCCGTGCAAAATGAGAATAAAGTGTATAGATAATATGTTAAAACTTTTTCATCCCATCAGAAAGTGATGCTTCGTCACTCTCTATCTCAAGTTTACGGCAAAGTCATCAATCTATTCAGTGAACTTTCGATATCACGCCCTGTGTACATATTAAATTGCCTTAATTAATGTAAATTTTATGCTCTCATTACCTAATTTACACGAGCGTCATGGCCCGTGCCGCCCTAATTAATTGTGGGCCCCGCTACGTGCGGTTGACATTAAGGTCTTGTCCTCTGGAGAGATAAACAAGATTAGGGGGTGTCCGTTTGCCACCGAGACACGGAGCGTGCCACGCGGGAGTGAAGATCCAGATTCATAATGCAGGAGTGGATGAGAGTGGTCCGTCGCTCATGTATTATACATGTGTCCGTTTACAGGAAGCCCTCTAAATTCTTAATCGAGTGCGATAAATGTGCCGTCGTTATCCTCCGGCACTAGCCCCGACCCGACCCGGACAGTTTGTAATTGTTAAGCGAGAGGTTTCTCATCTGCGGAATTCCTGTGAAACGCCATCCGTTTATTTATTCATTCAATGGAACTCGATGAAGAAATCAACAGTTCCAAATACGAAATTACAGAGAAAGGGAGCGGAAAGCGAGCCGAGCGTTAAACGAGTAATTATCTCGGATCAAACCTCGATCTTAATTATTTTAATTGATTTATAAAGATTAATGAATGCTTAAAGAATACCGCATTATGCTAATTTGCATATTGCTTTCTATGCTCTAATCTTTATTAACACTTTGTGAGCCACAAGGTTTTACATCAAACCTAGCCTGGGTGCCGCATGGTTTCATGTAATGATAATTCCAAGCTAACATGCACGTATCCATCTGTGGTCAAATAGTAGAATTACATGATGCATCGTTTTCAGAAATAAAATGACAAGTGGGGATATGGCTCTCAAGCCAGAAGGCGTGAACGGCTCATAACGCTTGGCTATAAAATCACGCCTTTTGGCGTGAACGGCTCATAAAGTGTTGAAAACTAATATGTAATAATTTTAGATTGATTGCTCCTGGCTCAATATTCTTTATAAATCTTGTATGTTGGGCTAAGCATTATGTAGTTCTTTTTCAACTTTGTGCTACTTTCAGTACTATACTTTTATACAGTTCAAGCTCTACTTTTTCATTCCATGGATTAAGTTAGTGTAAATTTATCATTCACTTTATTCAACATCCATTGGCGCAATTTTCTTGATTCTCAAACTCATTTAGAACAAAACAGTGTTGTTGAGATGTGGTGTTATGAGGCGCGCCAACCGTGTCTAAATTGTGCGGCGCACACAGACGGCGGGGCGCTAGGAGGGAAAAATAAAAATAATAATTTAATAAAATAAATTAAATGTTTAAAAATTGATATTAATTATATATAATATATAAGTGATTGCCCGTAGTTCGTTTTTTCAAGCACACCAGACGTACAGGGGGGATAATTAAAGTTCTGAACAGTGGACCCCCCAATTACACTATCCCGAATTATACGCTGAGTTGAAATTTTCGCCGCCAACCCCCAACTTGAACGGTCACATTCACGCCGTTGCATTGCGACGAATACACGCAAGGCCGACTATTCATTTGACACGGGCTCGACTGCACACACACAGCCGGGCGGCCGTCTGTGCGGTGCATACAGTCAAACGTTGGCTAGCGTCTGTGTATTCGACACGTGCCTTTACCCCCAATAACACTATCCCAACTTACACGGTCCCGATTTTAGTGTTAGTGAGGGGTTAACTGTACTCGCCAGTAGCGCGCCGGATACTCTTGGCGCGCTACTGGCCTCATGAGAACTGTGAATTGGTTAGGATGAATAGATGAAGATTTCGTGTGACAAGCTTCTATTGATACATAAATAGTTCAACCCTCCTATAGCACTCCCTGTTATATAGCGGCGTGTGCGATAGTCCTTATAGTGCAATCATAAAACCTAATCCCAAATTTTGTATGGTTGTCTAGCCTTCTATAGGGCGGGTATCTATAGCGTGGTCCCTATATCGGCGCTATAGGAGGGTTGACTGCACTTACACATAGTATGTCGTCTGACAGTTTTCTACAATTAATAACGCAAGACAAGATTGAAAGCATGATAAAGGTGACTGGATAGAAAATAATGCTTGCGTCTTGGAGTCATAGTGTTGTTTCATTTTGCCGAGGACATAGTACTTTGCTTCCAGTACAAAGATGAACATTTACATCTGAAAGCCTAATTTTTGAAGAGCATCCTCTAATTGTGTCTTTAGCTGGATGATGTTAAGCATCTAAAAAATCGTAACAATGATTTTATTTTACAATGTATCCATTCTGGAACATTCTAGAATATTATAGAATAATGTATGACTTTACTTTGAATAAAGTCTTTAACTTTGTAGATTTTATTATCGATTGGATTTGTATTAATATGTTATTTTTATTTTTATAGGTGAAAGGGAAAAGAAACCTTCGCGACAGAACGTTGCACCGGAATTGGAAGATTTGATTGTGCGTTTGGAAAGCGTTGTGCTTCGTTTGGAACGTATCGCTCCTGCCATTCCGGAATTGAACGCGCTGTTGAACTCGAATTCTCCCGACTTAGAAAGTCCGAGGACCCCCGTCGATAACATTCAAGGTTTTTCGCCTACCACTGCAATGAGTTTAGCGGCGTATCAAGAAATCATCGATGTAATTATCATTAAAATATATTATAATGCAACGACAATGTTTATATTAACGCTATATGTTGATTCAGGGCCCGTTGGAGAGATTTGTGCAGAGCTCTGCAAATATGCAGCACGTTCAAGATCAGGTCAATCTAGTGAAACAACTGTTCAAGTAAGTATATAATATATATATGAAACGATTATGCGATCGTATGTAAAATTGGAAATAATGCCGGTTAATTTTTCAGCACGCAGTTGCAGTATTTGATTATGGCGTCGAAATCAAGTGCGCCGACTAATCAGAACGCATTGATTGAGCAAATGAAAGGGCATACCCAAGGAATCGAGGGCATTCAAAAGATGCGTGAGGCTAATAAGACATCGCCCAATTTCACTCATCTATCTGCTATTTCCGAAAGCATTCGGCTTAGGATGGATTTCGTCGCGTAAGTTTGTTGCCGGGCAACGATGTGCGTTGTTTTGTGATTGATTTTAATGGCATCGTATTGATCGTAGAAACCGGCTCCCTCTCCGTATGTGAAAGAGATGAACGAAGTCGGAAAATATTATACTAATCGCATCCTGAAGGACAACAAGGGGAATCAGCAGCAGACTAACTGGTGCGTCGCTTGGACCGAGACCCTCGGCGCTTTGGAAGCGTTCGTCAAACAATACCACACGACCGGTTTGGTTTGGGGAGGTGAAATACTTTTCGTTTGTCTTCTGGCTTACTGCAATCTGCTTTTGATTAATACCACTGATTATTTTAACGTCAAGGTTCCGGTGCTGGTGCATGCCCTCCGCCTCCGCCTCCATGTCCACCACCCTGTATGCCACCTCCACCAGATTTTGAATCGGATGCTTCAAATGATGAACGGAGCGCATTATTTGCACAGATTAATCAAGGCGCCGATATTACTAAGAGTATGTCTATTTCGTTTGTTTATTCTATGTACAGGATTTGATCAAAAAATAATCGGAATTTTTGAGGATGTTATTGTGATGGTACACTCGTCCCTGACATATCTTGACATTGGGTAGTCATATTGGATCCTTATTTTATTGTTGACTGCCGAAAAGCTTTCAAATGCTCTGGTGTGCTCGACAATTTTGAAGAAAAGATGGTAAACGTGGAAGGAATTTTGATCAAAAACCTCAGATGCCTCAGCCTTCGTGTTCGCCGGATATTGCAACCTGTGACTCCTCCCTACTCCTCATTTTGAAAAAAAGCACAAAAGAATGACGTTTTTCTTAACATTGAGAAGATAACCAGTGTCACGGCTTGTAGGTAACATACATATTATTACGATAATGTAAGTTAATCGCGACTGAGCTAGGTTAGTAGTCGGATAGGTCAACCTTTCGATGAAAACTATGTATTCAGGGAGTACTTTATGACACTGACCAGGGGGTACTTAAGTGGAAGAGACTCATTACCTCCGCATATTTATAAAAATATTTATGTAGGTAGTCGGTGCATTAAAATTAATACATATAATGCCATCTATCCATCGTTAATTAAATAATTATAAACAATTAATATAAATTTTAAACCAACTGAAATAATACAGCAAACCCCCCTATAACGTCCAGATAGGTTCCACGTTATAGGGGGGTAATTTTATTTTTTGATTTGAAGGAGATCAGTGCATCAAACATTTTTTACATTTTTACTTGTTTACCACGCAAATGACTTGACTCACACGATGAGCGATATCCTTTCGTATTTTGGGCTAAGGAATTTTCCCGCAACTTGCGGGCAGGGAAGATCAACACAACATTTTATTAGTTAATTTTATAAAATTATAAAATATTTTTATGAAAATTCTATTTAGCGTTTTAAAATATGAACGTTATAACGGAAGGTTTGACGTTATAGGAAAAACTGCCGCAAACGTTATAGGAATGTACGTTATAGGGGGGTTTACTGTATTAAAATTGACCAATGTCATGGCTTGTAGGTATCATACATATTATTATGATAATGTAAGTTAACGGTGACTGGGCTAAGGTAGTACCTGGATAGGATAGGATAATCCTCCAGCAAAAAATCTATGAATTCTGAGAATTCTTTTTTGGAAAAATTAAAATTCGGCGTATTTTTTTGATCAAACCTCGTATTTTATGAATTTATTTAATATTTTTCGTATTATATATTTATGCTTTATGATTAGCTTTGAAGCGCGTTACGTGTGAAATGCAAACGCATAAAAATCCGACGCTCCGCGAAGGACCTGCTCCTTTCAAAGCACCTCCGATCGCTCCGAAACCGTTTACCAAAAATCTGCCAGGACCCGGAGCAGTCGCCCAAGTCACTAAGACACCAAAGGCACCGATTTTCAATAGAGACGGCAAAAAATGGTTCATCGTAAGTATTAATCGATAATGATTTTTTTAAAGATCGTTTTTCAATATTAATATTTTTCAGGAGCATCAAGTCGAGAATAATACCCTGCTCGTAGAAAACGCCGAAATGAACAATGTCGTGTACATGTTCAGCTGCCGCAACAGCACTCTGACCGTCAAGGGAAAAGTTAACAGTATCGTATTAGATTCTTGCACCAAGTGTTCAGTAGTATTCGAGAATCTCGTATCGAGCATCGAATTTGTTAATTGCCAGTCCGTACAAATGCAGGTATGTGCTTTAATTTATTTTTAAACGATTAACAATTTACAGACGATTAATTACGTATTTATTTTAGGTTCTCGGTAAAGTTCCTACGATTTCTATAGACAAAACTGACGGATGCCAAATGTATCTTAGCCCGGATTCGTTAGAGGTGGAGATTATCAGCTCGAAATGCACTGAAATGAACGTCTTAGTACCAAAGGGAGATGGGGATTACGTAAGTCGTAACGCTTTTTATGCGAAAAAAAATATTGATGGATTATTCTATATTTATATAAATATTTTTCTAGACCGAGTTGTCCGTCGCTGAACAATTCAAGACGACACTTCGCAAGCCATACACAAGCTTAAGCACTATTGCCGTCGAGAAGATGGGTTAAATTTTAGCTACGATTAATATAAAAAAAAAACAAGTATTAATTGAAATTATAATTTAGATATTTTATGTGCAAAAGAATATATTTTTATCTTTTCTTTCATCTATATATATTATATAATATCGATATATGTATTATTAATATTTAAACGTTATTTTTTTACATATGTCTTTTGTGATGTTTCGTTTGTGTGATTACTTCGCACAAAAAAACAAGTTGTGCATGTGTTTTATCGTAAGAAAGTATAATTTTGATACTTAATTTATTATTATTATAAATGTTTTTGACAAGATTATTATTATTTTGTTGATGTGATGCTTTTTTTAACACATGTGTATATAATAATATAATCAGTGAAATATATATATATGTCATTGTAATAACTTTACGCAGTATAAGGCTATCATTACAATTTTGCCAATATCTTATACACTACTTTACCTTTTTATCGGATATGAAATATATTTTAATGATAATGTAAAACTGTTGTTTTTTATTTATCCCGCACTCGAATACTTTTAAAACTTTTTTTACTACTACTCTTAGAATTCACTCATTTTATAAAAAGATTAAACGCATGCTAATGATTGCCATTATGGCCAGAATACAATGGAATTTTGATTTATCGTTTTCCTGTATTTATTTTTGTAATACCTAAAAGATGTTAAATATTACTCCATCTATTATTTTTCTGGGTCTATTGTATTCAAATTATGGTCTTGTCGTACATAATTATAACTCTTTATTACTTGAGAGACTAAATAAGATGTTGATATAGCAAGCATGTCAAACTCGAGAGTCCTTAACCTAGTCTTCGGAGACCCCAAGTTTTTGATTTGATTTTGATCTACCTACACCATGATTACGTAGCCAACTGTTGTTCTTGACGTGCTCCGAATGATGGAGGCAACCCTAACAACGCGAAGGTTGACAAAGTAGAATTACATTATTACATTACATTACAGTGGCCTTATAACCCTGGGGCGGGTCTTTGCCACCTGGAGGACACCTCCGTCTCAGCCATGATGTCATGACTGTAGACTCTGTAGACAGACGTTCTCCAGGTTATCTTCGGTTATCACGCGTGATCCAGGTTATCGCGCGTGACAGCCCGGGAACCGAGCTGTCAACGCATGGATTGTAACAGACGAGGTTAGGGCAATTAGTATTTAATTCACGGTCTGATCAGGTGCTAGGGGCACCTCCCGTAGCACTGACCGTTCTGGATAGCGGTCTGGCTCCTCATAGCTCCGTAGAATCTACGAAACTACGATTGTGCCCAACCGCCATCGCCACCACGTCTAATACCGACACAGGACAACACTCGACTCCATACAAAACTCGAGAAACTCGAGAAACCATACGAAATCGTCTTCACCACAAAGAAAAACATTAATTTCACTAAATCTCAAGGTTTAAATCACAACAGTTCTTTACCTTCTTATGTGAAGTGAACACTGATAATTCCGGATTTTCATATTATTCCGAGGCTGTCCTACTTCAAGGTTCTTAAACAATTCTGGGAATGAAGAAATATGTCAATTTTTTATAAATGAAAATCAAGATATAAACCTGTTTTTTGCCTCAATATGATTTCAAGATTTATCCTTCATACTTGATGTATCAAAACACTCACATGAATAAAATTTATAACTGTAAGGAAAATATCAGATCATTACGAACTTGTTACCACCAAGTTAAGCTTTACATCCCAGTGTAGAGAAGTGAACGGCAGTGCCGATGAGGGCACCTAAAATCACCCAAGCTTCTTAGAGCATGTATCAACGCAAGCTACTGTAGTGGCCTCGTAGACTTGTGTATACTAGGAAAAATTTCTAAAGTATGTGATGTTATTTGTGTTAAACGAGTTATTCAAGGAAAATAAAGAACATCCCATCGGAACGGGAAGTTTAAAGCATTCAAATATAAGCTAGTTCTATGAGAAAAGCAGTTAAAAAAAATAATTTTACTCATTTGGAACAAGATTTGCAATTTTTTAATTATTGAGAAACAAGTTTTCTTCGTTCTCTCCGATTTATTCATCAATGTGAGCAGTTAATTTAAATTATGAAATGAAATAAGTCTCGATCAGAATTTAGAATTACTGACCTTGGATCAGTTTTGAAAGTAATCATGAAAGAAATGTAAAGTGTTGGGAAGAAAACATTGTTCTTTATTCTGTCATACTTTTAAAATAAATCTATAGTTCATTGAAAATTGTTCTTAAATTTCTTCCTTTTTTTGGGCCCCAAATAAACCCATATACATTTTTTATTTGGTTCATATCAGCGGGTAGTCTAGAGAATTATATTCATACTTAGATAGAGGATTCTGGAAATGTAGCATTCAATTAAATGAGCCAGAGCTGGATTTGAGATCGTGCAAATCTTCTTTGTCAACGTAAAAGGATAATAATAAAAATAAATAATAGTTTTTTATGTAAAAATATATATAATATATTCAGAATTCCTACGTACATCAGTTTACAATTAATTTAATTTGAGAGGTAGGAATAAAACATTTTCACCAAATCGCTCGCGCATCAATGACGCTCATTGTCCAACCACGTTCGATTGATATCGGCCTCGTTACAATTTTCCGCGATAAATGTAGACGGACAAGGAGAGTCATTCGTTTAATCGCACACAACTTAACAAGAAACAATAAATACTTAACTTATATGTACACTTATTATGCTTACACAATATTTAATAAACGTATTTATTCGCTTACATCATTCACAACACCGACACACACTATAAACTAAATCATTCATAACGAGAGACTGACATTTTGACTATAATCTTCGGCGGATCTCACGAATGCCGCTTGCAATTATATTCTCAAACATATTTCGTAATAACATTTATATAAATATTAAATCCTAACGATTTAGATCACATTCAGCAATAATTTATAATAAGTACATACAAAAATCTCAATGAGGATTTGTAAAATGCGATATCATTCAGATGTATAAAATAAATCTTTAATTATATTTAATTATCTTAGAATAAACAGTATAATCAGTCTCATGATTTTTCTTGTAAATTGTAAATTTATCATCAAGCAAAGAGTAAATTAAAGGTTTTAATTGTGCAAAGAGTAATAATATAATCAATAAATACAGCTTTTCAGGTAGGATTAGAGAAAATCAACGTTGCTGAAGACATTACTCTCCAAATAACAAATATTTGAATATCACACAAACAATAATTAATTAATTTCACTGGTTAGTAAACACGTCGTTTTAATTGTCACACACGGTTCATTGTTTTTATCTGCAATCTCTTTCATCGCTGCCATCCGAACACTCCATAAATCCGTTGCAAACTCTGGTCGGAGGTAAGCATTCGCCGAGAGGACAACGATGGCCTCTGCATTTCTCCGCATGCCTGTGAAGACTTCGACTCTCCGACACGTCTAGATCGGGATGCGAAGAATTTTTCAATACTTTATACTCGTTCGTTTGATCGTACGATCTATCGTCGTACACCTGCATCGTCGTTTGTATCCAATTGATGTAATTGGAAACTTTCGTATAGACACCGGGACGATTGGCTCGTGCACATCCATAGCCATTACTCGTAACTCCATAGAGATACCATTGATTATCTTGCTCCTATAAATTAAAAATATTTATTTGAACAATGTGTTGATATAATTTTAAGACGAGTTCAAAATTGAAATCAATAATTACCTGACACATGAGCGGTCCACCGGAATCTCCCAAACACGCATCTCTACCGCCTCTATCAAAACCGGCGCAGAACATATCGTCGGTTATCCGATAAAGCGGTAGGAACAATGTCCGTTTCCGACATTCACTAGTAGATATGACCGGCAGTTCTACTTCTTGTAACGTATCGGCTAAAAATATATTAAAAAACGTTAAAAATCGATTAACTTCCAATATCTTACGGGAATATTATGAATAGCTTACGAAATATTCGTCCAACTTCAAACAATTGCCCCCATCCTATCACCGTACATCTCCGTCCATCTTCCATATCCGTTGCAAATGGCGGAAGACAAATAGGACGTACGTAATCACTAAATGATACGGAATTAGCCATCTTTAATAGCGCAATATCGTTAATAAATCCTGTATCCACGTAGCCGGGATGCAATATCACCGATGAGATTGGTTGGAGTTGTTCGTATGGAGATGGAAATGATGTACCGCGTCTCAATGCTCCTAATCTAGCCACCCAAAAATCTTCTTGTGCACTGAAAAAGAAATATTATTACCTAAAAAATATGATCAAATTATATATAAGGGGTAACAGAAGAAAATATCAATCTTTGACGTCATCCTATTCAATGGTTAGTTGTGTTTTAGTTGTCGATCTGTTAATTATTGATTGGTGGACATCTGCAAGTAAATCTGTACAGATCTGTACATTTCAGAAATAATATATTAAATAAATACGTACTGGTAAAAGCAATGTCCTGCTGAAATCAGCCATCTATCCGAGATGAGTGTTGCCCCGCATTGAAAATCGCCTTCTTTATATAGAGCGGCTTGCCATGGCCACGCTCCTGCTCCGGCGTTACCACCTCCGACGATTCTAGAGTGACGAGAAAGTATACTACATTTAAACTTTCACTTTAAATGTTCTCTAACCAGCTCAATATCATTTGAAATAATTTTATCATAATATTTATGATAGTAATTTTTGAGGTTAATACCTTGCTTGCTGAGATGCAGCCTGAGGCCTCGCTCCACATTGCAACTGTGAACATATTACTTTAGCCACGTGTCCTCGACTGCATCCCGATCGTCTAAACGCCAATCCTCCTTTACTCGTATCGCCTTTAGATGTATAATAGAGTGAAAAATATTGATCATCCTTATCGGAGTTATCCTCGATCACTCTATCCACGTTCTCATAATCGCTATAACATACAATAATAATTTAATATAATAATGCAACTTATTATGATCAATATGAATTAACTTACATATACGTCATCGTTCTGCATACGGCTCTTCCTAAATCTGATATTTGTAACGAGCTATGAGATCGTGCGATTACTTTATCAAAATTTTGTACACATAATCTTCCCCATTGACCATGTTTTTGCACCATTATATAACCTAAAACAATTATGTTAATATAATATTATATACAAATACATAATATAAATTAAGTTATAGAAAAATATTTACCCTCTTTGCTGTACGGATATGATTTTGCATCTTCTTGCGATTTGGCAACGGTAACGCACTGTTTTTCATCGTCGCCCAAAGGACAATCTTTTGTTCCGTCGCATATCTTATCCTTATCAATGCACTGTCGAGAATTAGAGCATACGTATTGTTCGGGACTACACCAATCTATTTAATCGTAAGAAAAATATATTAAATACAACGTTACAATATGGAAATATTAATTGTAAATTCATTAAGATTTACCGCAATTATTTTCATCAGAAAAATCCCAACAATCCAGTATGCCGTCGCATAATTTTCTGATTAAGAATTGTGATTTTAAATAATCCGCACACGTACATCCCAATTCGTCTTCACCGCCGGGACAATCAAGAAGTCTATTGCAGCGAGCGGTCTCCGGCAAGCATTGTCCGTTAGCACACTTCACCGTGTAATTTTTGTTATTACAATCGTCTGAAAAATGAAACAAACATAATTAAATAATTTTAAATGAATATTAACGTACATGATCAATGTTATTAATATTATATATTCTAACCTGCATCTGTTACTTGCAACGAACCGTCGTAAAACGATTGTACTGGAGCATCGTTGAATTTATTTGATTTCTTTTCATCGTCTTTAAAATTTCCGGGTATTTTATTGAAAGTCTTTGTTAATACTTTAAAACCTGCATTGTTTACAACGTAGCTTGACGATACGGCTTTCGTTGAAATAATCGTGTCATCGGGTGCATTTTCGTTACTAAAAAATGTGTTATTATGCGAATCGGAAATCGTTGCAATGCTCGCTAGATGTCTTAGTTTATCGGCAGTAATCTTCTCTTTGGTCGATGTTTTAGAATCGTTTGAATTATTTGGTATTTTCTTGATGATCTCCAAGAGATCTTCGTTAGAAATCGGATCGATCGTCACATTTTTGTGCAGCGATGAGCTTATCGAGCTCTCAACGTGTATTTTAACACGCACCGATTCATCGGTAGCGTCGTCACTTTTATTCAGCAATTGACCAACGGGACTGGTAGACGGAAAGCTGGTGGTGGATTCTCTCTCTTGATCTCTGATCAACATTTTGACTTTGTCGTTCAGAGCTTGAGTCGACGTAAAATATTCAGTCGCCGTTGGTTCATCGTCTAAAAAAACCGGATTCAAATCGATTTTTGTCTCACCCGCATCCGAAGAATGCGTTTTAGGTAATCGAAATTTTTCGCTGATATCAATTTTTTTATTATTACTCAGTTCCTTTGATACGGCATCCGGAATTTTATAATCGTGCAATGTATATTTGATGAAATCAATCGTCGTCGTAGGAATATCATCTTGCTCTATCCCGTTGGAAGCTTCTGAATTACTCATATAACTAATCGACGTCACGATATCGGTTTTTATTGACGTAGTTTCGGTATTCGTCTCATTCGATGCATCTGGTTTTAAATTCTGTATGAAACTTTTTACTTCGGTGAGAAATGGATACGCATCTTTATTAGTGAAACTTCTGTCTTCTCCGTTGTTTTCTAGATTCAGCGGTAATTTCGGTCTGGGTCGTAAAGGTCTTCCGATCCCCGAGTTTGATTTAACTGGCAAGAGCGTCGGTAGTATTGTCGATGAACTAGTTTGTTCAATCAATTCCTTCATCAGCAATTCTTGGTCTTTCATATCTAGCGGCTCACTAGATCCTTGTGCATATGAAGGATAATCTTCGTTCAACGCCTTTTCCGTATCTTGATAAGTCGGATCGATGTCATCGGGCAATGTCGTTTCGTTTAACGCAGAAACAATCTTATTAAATATATTCGTAATATTCATTAGAATTGAATTAGTGTTTCCTGTATTGCCCGGAAGATATTTAAACGGAATTTCTTTAACCTCGTGATCGCTATTCTCGGTAATGACAGCTTGTAGTGTCTCGTTGAACGTTTTATTAGGATTTTTTCTCAAATTAGATGAATCGCTATTGCTTCCGTTGACGAATTCCCATTTAGATGGAGGTGAATATAACGTCGGTTCGCTTGATTTGTTTACATTGTTTACCATCTCGATTTTTACAAAATTTTCTCCGGTTTTATTTCTGATCATTGTCATATCATCGTCATGTTTGATATCATTGATGATTGTATGATTTTGTTTTCTTATAATGACACCGCCATTCAAATTGACAAATTCAGCACTATCATCATCGACTAAAGGTTTAACGTTAATAGCGACAGTAGACAATTTATCTTTAGGAAGTATATACGATGAATCAACCTTATTCGTTATATTAACGGGAACATTTTCATAAAAATTGTCATAACTAATTTGTCCGGTCTCTTTAGTTTTAATATTTTCATCCAACAGCTTATTAACAGGAATCGGATGAGGCTTCGGATAATTAACTCCTAAATTTTGTGTATCTTTGAACGTAGATGAAAACGCTGGATCTGTAAAGCTGGTATATACCGGCTCAACAGGATATTCCGTATACGACGGCCAGAGATTTTGATACGATAGAACGTTTTGATTTGTTTTTGAGTCGGATGATACGTTATGATAATCTACATTAAAGTATTCATTGGCGTTTGCAACGCCTTCTATTAATGGAATATCTTCAATCAATTCCGTTTCTCCCATTCTATCTTCGAGTTCTACTGACGAGTAATTTTGTTCCGTGCTATATGATTCTCCAGGTCTGATTGGACGCCACGGTTCCTGATCGACATATGCTGGGACAGCAAATAATGTATCGAGCTTTGGTAAATATTCTGGCAGATTATCTTTGGAATTCAGCTCGGTTTTATTAAAAATATCAACATTATCGCTAACGGTGGTCGTTGTTGCTGCCACCGTTATCGGTCTTTGACTTGTAGTCGTAGTCGTAGTTGTAGTAGTAGTAGTAGTAGTAGTAGAAGTGGTCGTACTCCTCGGTGCAATAGATATAAATGTTTTATTTTTAGGCTGCGTTATACTCGCTGAAGTGACGGGTTTTCTAGTGACGGCAGTCGGTTTTGTCGTCTTTGATTTGATCATCTCCGTCGTAGATTCCTTTGGAATTGGTCTCGCGGTGGCTTTTGTGAAGTTTCTCGCATGCTTATTTTCTGTTATATCAGCTTCTGTCTTTGTGATTTGAAACGATCCTTGAATGACGGGTAGTTCATCTGTGTTTATTTCAGGTTCATCGCTAACGATGGGCGTTTTTGGTTTTGGGCTCGACGTTAAATTACTTTGTGAGACTGGTTTTCTAATTACACCCATTCTCGTCTGTAATATTTTTTCTTTGGCATTCTGTGGATGTGCAGGCATGGGCTTAGGATCTGGATGCGATGCTGTATGCGACTCGGAGTGATACGTATGCTCGGAATCTCTTCGGATTGTTATCGACGTCGGCTCTACGTTTAAATGACGCAACGCCGAATTTTTGGATAATGAATTTTCTATTAATATATTTCTAATACTCTCTTCTAAATTAGTAACCGAGCTGAAACAATACAAATATAATAAATTAGAATTATTTTTAATAAATTATTAAAATAAAATTGAATTAATCGTTACTTTGGAATCTTTCTTCGATCGAGATATAGTCTGAAGAAAGCGACTAATTTATCATTATTGATGGCATGGACTTCAGCAGAGCTCATAGCATTGGATAATGGTGTTCCAGAATATGCTTGCCGAAGAGCTGTCGATAACCGAGTTGCCGCAGGATTTGCAATACCGGCTCCTGCTCCTATTCCTTTTCTTAATTTCAATCTTCCTTCAAATGCTATTATTGCTGTGAGTGAAAAAAAACATATGAATTAATTTATATATAAAAATATGCATTTAATGTTGATTATATTGAATATATCTTACGGTCTGTGTTTTCATTTCTAAATGCTCCCATGTATAGAGCTAAACCTGCCACTGCGAGTACTACAACGACTGCTAATAAGGCTCCTCCCGCTAGAAGTAACGAACAGAATCTGTTCTTTCTGTGATGTGATGATCCCATTCTTGATCCTGGACTACTCCACGGATGCCATTCTGCACTACCGCTACCGCTACTCCCTCTTGAGTATCCATTCCATGGAATAACTGGCATTCCATATTCACTCTGAAATTAAAAAAAAAACATATGAATGAAATTATTTGTTTTAATTGTGCGAGTCAATTATAATAAGATATTCTAGCAAAATCAAGTGGCGATAAACAATCGGATGGAGGAAGCATATTATGTAAATTGTAAATAATCATAAAAAATGGGTAAAAAGAAAATGAATGAGCAGAGATGAGCGAGATTTAATGACCGTGCGCATGCAATATGAAATAGAAGAGAAATAATATTAATGTGAGCACATAAATCAATTTTTTTCGAATGCCTAATTAGTATGCTTATGCTTTTAATTAGAAAAATACTGTACAATAGATTTTAGACCGTTTCGTGAATAATAAATCAAAATACACGACATTTAACAGAAGCTTCGGTGTATGACGAATGGTTTGTCAAATTATTGGCGAGACCACCAAGGACAGTGCATATATTCTGCACACGTTATGCTAACAATTCTTCTTTCATCGTCGATTAATATCTGTAAATCGGCTTTGCATGGGCTCGATCAAAAAAAAAATGGCGGCGATTGTTACGGCGGGAATTACAAATTGGAATCGTTGATGTATGTGATGGATTTGTTATCTCGGACTAGGAAGCGAATTCTTGCATTTGACCGTGACATGTGAATAATGGAAAAGCGATACCGTACCAATATGAATATTCATGTGTGGCGGTGGCGAGAGGAACAACAACACCCCGGTACTGCATCAGGTCGTGCGGAAAATATCCGCTGATTTATGTCTGCAATAATTGCAGATGAAGACTTCGATCCATCGTGCAATTTAAGAATAATTCATTTCGAATATCGTATTACTTTTTAATTATCCGACAGTTGAACGAACGTTACCAAACGATATCGAAATGAAAAACAAATGAATATTTGGGTATATTTTGTATGACATAAAATCTTTTTTTTATTGATTTAAATAATTAAATAATATCCAT
>JAGXCT010035846.1:58881-84933 GCA_022495035.1 Philopotamus ludificatus | reverse complement strand
GCATGTTAGCTTGGATTATCATTACATGAAACCATGCGGCCCCCAAGCTAGGTTTAATGTAAAATCTTTCGGCTCATAACGTGTTAATTTAAATGTTGAATTGAATTTGGAAAGGTTTGCGATCCCTTCGTCGAGATGATCCATCTGATCAAGATCGCCTTTTGTTTAAGCTGCTCTCCACGAACGCCGGTTTATGGAGGCAACTGTGTGAGCCGCAGTACTAATCACGGCGCACATAATGCGAAGAAAGTGTGAGAATTTGACACTCGAACATCGCCAAGTGCACACCTTTGTTCGGGGAAAAAATGTAACTAAAACCCATGGGACCCATGGGCCGGAATGAGTCCGATGGAAAGTAGCCGTCGAAATATTTTTAGGAAAATAGAAAGTGGTGCGCGGGCGGCCACACGTCCCTCCGGATTGATTTATCCGCGAGAGCTGCAAAAACTGACTTTTCATACTTTTATTCACATGTCATTTTCCGGTGGGTAGGCTTATTGTTCTTGGTGTCATTCGCAACGATAAAAACCCGCTAGTTTATTGGGATTGCGTGAGCTTTGTATAAAAAACGCTTATGCATTGCTTAGGAGGTTGGCATATCTTGCATATCTAATGCATATTTGTATATAAAAACAAATTAATGTATTCATATTTTTATCCATTATAATAATATGCCAACAGACATTCAATATTAAAGATAGTAAAATCTTTATATACTAGATGATTAAGCTCATTTAATGATGGTGATCGGTTATTGGAATATCCCTTTTTATTATAAAAAAGGAAATTCTTTTGGACCATTTTGTTTTAACAGTTTGAAAAAATCTTTCCCTATGATATAAAAATTCATAAAAAAACGTTATAATTGTCAAAAACAACAGATAAAACCGGAATTCTTTATCTTGAAATAAATCCGATATTTTATTGTATGTTAGAAAATGTCATATTATTAATCGACTTTAACCCTTTGTATTCTGATCATTTTTGGTCGAATCTACGTTCTACATTCATTAATTTTATTAATGAATATATAAAAAAGATATTCGTTGGTAAAATGAATGAGAAGCATCTATAGGGATTTATCTGACATTCTATTCAATAAAAGACATTTTTTTAAATAAATAATCTTGTTAAAATTTAAATTTAGTATTACGCCGCGCGGTGTTACTCGTCAGCGCTATCAGTTTCGTGTATTGAATGGATGCGGGGCGGCAGGGGGGAGTCTAGTATATTTTTAAAATTTTTTAATATATTCGTGTATATATATATAAATTATACGACTATATTAAAATAACTTTGCCTAGTTTTCTCAGACGAAAAGGAAAATCGGCAGTTGCTGACAAACCTTGTACATTAAATAGACCACTGAACTTTGCCTAGTCTTTATTATAATATTTTATATATAAATAATATTTTTACTTTATAATGGCCAAAACCAGGAATTAAATCGGAAAAACCTGTTATTTATTTCGGAACGAAATCTGGAGCTGAATCGAAAAATAAACGGGTTATTTCGATTTTCTAAATGTCAATAAAAATGATTAATAATTTTAAAAATACTCACTTGAAACTAAATCAATAATAATTGTTTTTTTCTGAAACGAAAATCCAAATCGAACCGATATATATTTTTTTAATTGAATCGGAACGGAAATCGAACCGAAAAAATATCGGTTCGAAGCATTTTTTTGTATTGGAGCAATGAATAAATTAGCAAATCTTTTTCTGAAAAACTAATTACATATATAGCAAACGGTTTTGGGAAAAATCTTACCATTAAAATTTTCCTGTAAATATATATTTTCCACCATCCCTACGTGTAAACGTATTCAGGCAGTTTATCAAACATTTTCTTCCTAGTAATTAAGCCCAATATTTTTTTAGAAGATATTGTGTGAGATGTATGTATCACATTTTTATCAATCTATGAATTGTTTATTAATTTATATTTATAAAATAAAGCAATTAAATATATATTTAAATATATATTTAATTAATATATTTATATTATAATATATTATTAATCTCTGCACCACAGTAATTTTTTTTTCTGGAGAGCGCTGTTGCCGCTTTTCAGCTTTGACAATTTATTTTTTGTGAAATGAAGGTCGTCAGCCTCCACTCCACCCCTCTGTTGGGGCGAAGGCCCATCCGGGTACTATCACCACTCAGTAACGGTTAACTTGACGATCATAATTCGATTGTAATTACCATCAAACTATGACAGATGTTATTAATTATCAATTTACGAAAAGAAAGTATATGAACGTTGGATTTACTTTTTGTTCAGACTTTGACAAGAGAGAAAAAAATGTATTGAAATAAAAAATTTAGTGTTCTGGAAACCCTTAATTCGATGGTAAAAGATGTTATCTGTATTAAATTACTAAAAAAAGCCCTAATAGACTCATCTAGTGCTTACATATTTGATTATAATGAATGGATTCATTTAAATCTGTAGCTTCTTACTTACATTTTTTTACCTTTTAAATTTATAGCCATATTAAATCTTGCAAAAAACAACAATATTGAATTGTTTTGACGTGCGTGTAATTCCACAGTACGACCCATCCTGTTCAAAGTCGGTCGCACGCGATAACTCGACGAAAACATAAATCAAATATAAGTAAACATACCAATTATACAATCACAAAAAAACATTTAAAAAAGTTGATGGTCCATTCTAGAAAGTCCTGTGCGGTTTATTGCATAAAGGAAAATAAATAAAACTTCCCTTTCCGCAACGCCCGAATAATTTATAATCACATTACGTTATTAGTGACAGTGACCGTGTAGATTTATTGTCGTGGCATTATCATTCCGACATCTTTATTCGCCACATACGAGCCGATCGCGACTAATGACACCAATTAAAATGCTAATAAGACAGTCCTGTGATTAAATCGTGTCATTTGTCTCGTCGGCCGGGCGGCGACGACTTAATTGGCCGAACTGTTGACGACCGCTGGTCCCAATTAATTGTTATAAAACTGAAAGTAGATGCACGTGAGTACGATAGCCATCTAGTGCGTATCACGCTTATGATTCAATTAATTCCAGGTGCACGACATTCTCGGCTTTCTCTCGTCACACTTGCATATGTATATTCGTTCGTACATCTCGAGGTACACCGAAATTTTTCCATAAAACCAAAATCAGTGATTGTGTTTGACGTTCACAATCCATAAACACAATAAAATTTGCACCTTTGTGTCGGCAAATTAATGACATGCCGCAAATTCAACTGCGGAATCGCTTTTGATTTGCAATTTAACACAACCCTGAATCTTGATTTATGCTTAAATGACAATCTAGGGATTGTAGAATTTTCAGAATCGATTGCATTACGTCGTAAAATTATTTTTTATTTTCATGTGAAATAATTTTCTTCGGTAAAAGATACTGAAATAATATATTTATATGGATTTCGAGTAAATTTGATTTAAACATATATTTATTTAGTGTCACATTCTGAAGATAAATGCATCCGTTTACTCAAAGCTAAAAAACGTCCTCTATTTACGCGATTAATTGGTTCTAAATGTTTTTGCGAAAGTCAAAAAATCGCGTAGGTAGCGGAAAGCAGTATTGGGGAAAAATGTTTTTGTTTCGAAGGATAGGTGAATGTAAAATAGATCTATCTATATCTCAAGAAAGTATTATTTATTGGACTTATTGCACTTAACAAAAGCTACATACACATATTTATAAATTAAATACTTCAGGAATCGGTCCAGTGTTTGTCTTTTAGCCCTTTCTTTTGTTCATAAATTAAAGTGTAGAGTACAATACCTTTATTAGATGATTTGTAACTTTCGCGTTTTTTAAAAATCGCGGAATGACTCTATTAATATTTGTTAACCAACGAAGTACTAAATAAGGCGTAATTCAAAATCATTTTCCACAACCATGCAAAAGTGAAAGTGTTAGCAGTTGAAAATATGGAAATTTATAAACAACCTTATTAATTTCCATATTTTCTAGGTTTTTGATTAAATTTATTATAAAAATATATACTTATTTATTATATAAATATAACTTTAATACAAAATATATGAAAATGATAAAACAAAAATCAATGTCAATAAGCGATATCTTAGAGGGGTATGGGGGGGGGGCTCTTTGGTAAGCGCTTTGTCGCGCTGCGACTCGGAGCAGTCCCAGCCATTATAAACAGCACAATCTCGAAAAAAGAAAATTATATTGGAAAAGTGACTAAGAGTATTCCATGGTTCGCTGGAAAACCTAAATAACATTTTTTTTAAATTAACTATACACATATAAAAATGTGCATTAATATATTTCAATTTTATTTAATGAAAGTTAATACTCTAATTGAAATTCATTAAAAAAATTAATCCAATATCTATTTAAATATTCAATTAGAATGATTATAATTTGTAAATTGTTACCGAATTATGTTAAAAATAATGTAAAAAATGCCATTTTCCAACTTAATATAGACGCAATACGGAATACAATTATTTGATGTTCATTTAGAATACGGTGACCATATCTTTGGGAGCGAAATCGGGGACGAAACGGGGAAAATTGGGGAAAATTAAACTAGTCAAACAGCGGAAAGTTATCAATCTTTTATAAAAAAAAATATTCATAGCGAGAATTTTTATCATCTATAAATTTATTTGAGTCCTTAATATTTTTTTCGGCTGGTTTAGTCATCATTTCTTCAACGATCAACTTGGAGATAGGCTACTGAAATACGGAACTGTCCCCGGAAATACAGAACGGATGGTCACCGTAATTTACAGATGAAAGTAAAGTTTGTATGTAATTCTTCAATTAATTGTGATTGTGTTAAAAATAAGAACTATTACTTGGTTGTATGAAAAAAATGCATATTATGAATATGCAATTCTTAAGTGGTTGTTGTTCGAGAGCATTTTCACGCTTCCGTAATTCATTTATTTCCTATGTATTTTTTTTGCACTGATTTATTCGCAGCGAAATGCGTTATTGTACAAAATTTCACAGCAATTACGAGCTGTTTGAAGAAAAATCTTTTGAATTATGCGATGAGTATTTAAAACATTTTTGTGGATTATTCGGTAATTTGTGGGAACTTTTGTTGCATTCAAGCCGAGCTTTATGATATTTTCTTATTGGAAAATGAGTGTAATATGTTAATTTGCTAAAAAAAATCGGGTCACTGTTATTGTTTTTTTCTAATGGCGACGCTTTTCTCGCCGGCGAAAATTATACTTTAATTCGGATGCGTTTGTTTTCAGACGTCCGAAATTACATCCCCGCGAATCGCAAATTAAGCGTAAACATCTGGGAATCTATCTTTCGATAATAACAATAACAAAAAGAAAACTTTAATTCATCATTTGGGCACTCTCTCTTTCAAGGTCTGACAATGATAATGTATAATGAAACGGCAAACACACAACCGAGTTTCCCACTGGCATCAAATTCAATTTGCGATGAAAAACAGAGCCGAGCACACACACACTGGCATACGAGACTCGGGTACGATTTAGTTAAATGCTTATCGCAACATTATCTCGAAAAGAAATTAACAATGTTCACGAAAACGGAGCTACTGAGTTCTTCCCACGGAATTAAGCAGATGATTTACCTAACGCATTGATTAATAAAAGTATCATTATTAAAATTGTTTTTACTTTCTTCTACGCAATGTAATCTAAATCAACGCTTTATAAACTACAATGGAATAGTGTGTCCTATAAATTTATTATCCGTTTACACGGTAGATCGGTTCCAGAAAAGCGCAAAGAATTATTTGTTTAACTCTGATTAATGAGGATCTTATTTTTTTTATTTATTTTCGATACACAATTGAGATTGAAATAATTTTAAAATGTGTCAAATGTTAAGCCTAATATTACATAGAACCTATCTGAGAGGTTTACAGCCTTTACACGAGAAGGAATAGAATTTACCTTAGTGTATTAGTTTCATATAATTAAACCCAATCTTCGTATAATCCTATTGACAATATCCACGCAATCTTTTATATTTAAGAAACAGATTCCTGAAAGACTCAACTGTTCTTTTAAAAAGTGTTGCCACGGGTCCTTTCAGTGAATTTATTAAACAATAATGTTTACGGTAAACAATTCCTAAAATATGTTTTAGTAAATAAAAAATATACCTGGATTTATTACAGGTGATAATTATTACATGGTAAATATGTTTTACAAAAATATTCTATAGTGTTTGGATTTTGCACCATCGTATATAAAATAAAGAATCCCATCCAATCAGTTATCGATAGACGCCGAGATATGGGTTTTTCAGTAGTACCAAAATTCTTTTCCAAATTTCAGGGAATTTTTACCATTCTTTTTCTTGCATTCTCCGTATAAAATATACGAATGGATAATTGAGGTTTCAAGCTCACAACATTTTGACATCTTGCGTAGAAAATATTGCAGTACGACGTTAATAGTTAATAGCTCCACTCCACCCTATTTTTATATAGTTTCTATCCAACTTTATTTTGGATAGAAATATTCGTAAATTTTTTTACATTCCAGGAATCAATTTAACTGTAAAAAATTGATTTTATATCTTCTAGATCATTACCTCTATCACAGAATTATTAAAAATTATTAAAACAACTAATACTAATTTGAGTAAAACATGTTTAGTAGTAAACAAATAGTTTAACAAACATAAATATTTAATCATTTTGTGAAATTTGTCATTACATATTGGGCATCAATTACCAGTCTTATTCCATGATTATAACCATCATAAGTTTAACAGTGTAACAATCAGTAGTCGTAATATTCAACTATTATTGTTTGATCAGCTCGAAGAATTGTATAGTCAATGATTCTTACATCTATTATAATATCAAAATGCCATTTTTCTCCAGCTCTTCTTTGATAAAAATATTTGTTATGTCCAAAGCACACATTTTTCCAATTCGTTTACAAATGCGAGATCCAAAATTTTCAATGAAAGTTTTAGAGGTTTTTATTTTTATTATAAACTTATACACTCAATTCTTTTTTTACACGGTTTTGAAATAGCATCCACTATAAAGAACGATTACTGTATTTTTACACGATTTATTTGCAATGACACGTCCCGGTTTTCGTTGGCGCAAAAGTATATAATTTATGTCACAATAACCAATGATCATGAAGACGACATAAGACCAAGAACGAGCTTTAAAATTTCTACGTACTGATTCGTATGGCTGGATATCAAGAAATATATAAACTAGGATAGAAGTGGATAACATATTTTCTAATAATAAGAGATTCAACAACACAGAACAGATAAAACTAATAAAAAGTTACATTCGATTTTAACATATTAGACGAATCGTTAGTATTATTTTTTCTTAATTAAAATACATATGTACAAATAATATTAACCCTTTCCAATCTGAGCATTTTTGGTCAAATCTCCGTTTTACTCTTATTAATTTTATTTTACGAATTTATAAAAAAAGATTTTCATTAGTGAAATGAATAAAAAACATTTATAGGGTTTGGTCTGATATGCTATTGAATAAAATACGTTTTTTTAAATAAATAAATAGAAAAAAACAATTTCAATTTCTATGCTAAAAAAATCTTTTGGGCCAATACGTCTGGCCAAGATTAACATTTTCTATAATTTATTTATTTGCTTTTCATTTTTTTTCAATTTTGGGAAGCTATCTTAAATTTTTGCATGAATTCTATCAATTTTTTACACGGTTATTAGTTAAATGTATCTAGCATATTTTAAAAATGCATTTTTGATAAATTAATAACAAAATTATCTCTAAATTTCACAATACTTTAATATCCATTTGTCAAATTCGATTGCTATCAAAACCTCCGAATAAAATGTGTGACAATTTTACTCAATACTTAAACTCGATAGATCGTTATTATATTTATATGTTTACGCAAATTCTTTTAATAATTACGTTTGTATATAAAAACATATTAGGTATTATTTCATTTTGTCCTTTCTCTGCATTATGTATGACATAAAATTTGGCGGTGCGGTAAAAATAAAGCGTCAGAACAGAAGATGATTTCGCGTTACATCCTGAGTTCATCAGAACTTCCGGCAATTGCATTCGTTTCGTTTGAAGCCAATTAAAAAAATCTGCATAGCGGCCGGCCGGCGGTATCGCTCTCAGTTCGGTGCGGGCTGCTAGCGCGAAGACAGCCGAGGTCCGATCGCTAATCTGAGAATTGGTGAAAAAAGCCGCGCACAAAAAAAAGTGCATGGAAAGCAATAGTAAACATGCAGCAGACAATGATGGGAAGTGGATCAGCCGCGGAGAAGTGAGGAGGGGCGGCGAGACTCCGCTCCGCAGCCGACCAGCTCGTGTCATTCAACCAGTGATGTCTCCGGTGCTAGCCGGCGTGCTGCTCTGTGCCGGTCGTCTCCGCGCCCACCCCGGCCAACCCTCGCCGCTACCCTCCAAGATGTGACCATGATCTGCTCCAAGAACTGTTCTTGCATGCTGTGCAAAGAGCTGCAGAGCTGCCACCCGAAAAACTCCAAGAGCAACATGAAGAAGCTGGACACCAAGTCGCCGGACAACGGCAACTTCATCCTGCGCAAGGCCGAGGCTTTCAAGCAGACCGGCGCTCTGGGCTTCATCAGAGGCGCCGCCCGGATGTCGGTGAGGAATTGGCAGAATAAAGAAAAGCAGGCACCGGCTCACGGAACTCAACCGCCGCGCGTTTCCCGCGCCGCCAGCTGTGAACAAATATTTCCGCTCAAAATGAATCCGGATTCGTCGAAAATATACAGAGCGCCCAGCTGTGAACAAATAACGAAATCTAGAGCGAGCGAGACAAAACCGTTCTTGAGATTGATAACCGAATCGAAATTCGTGGGCAAGTCCCAAAACAGCGATCTCTACTCGGGAAAAGATCAGCCCAAGGGGATGCTCAAGTTCAGGAAGAGAGACGATTCTACCTACTCGAAAAACGTCCACGAAAAATACATACCACTGCCTCAACAAGAGTCGAAATACAACGGAAATACGTACACGGAACACCAGCCGAAATACGTAGACAATAAAAACCTACCCCTGTATCAAGAGATAAAGAAGAAAACCGAAAAGGATAAAAACGCAAGACCGGCGACGGTCAGGGTGACACAATCCAAAAAACAAACGACCGATCTAGCGGCCTGTTTTCAAGAATTGAGCAACATCAAAAAGCACGAACCGATCACCAAGCAAAATCACAAGGTGGTCATATACTTCGGCGACTCGATGGCCAGAAATCAAAGCGATTACAAAGAGGACGCATACGCAAAAAAACTCTTGGAGGATCCGTCAAATTTCTCGTCGCAAAAATCTCAAAAAACGAGCGCCACCGCCGAACTGATATCGCAAATATCCGTAGACAACGAGCCGATCTACTCCGAAATAACTGACAGTGAACCCGTGGAAAGTGTCGTGGAATCCGGAAAAGTGTCCGAAGACAGCAACATCATAGCGACGACGACCGAGGACGGCGTTATCAACGTCGAGTTCAAAGACAATTTCGAATGCGCTCGCCGCTGGGTCGACATAATCAACGGCGGCGGGCCCCCGGAGGGCGGAGCCCCCGAAGCCGCCACCGAGAGCCTCGACTGGAGCTTCGTCCAGGGCTGGCGCAAACGGTAACGCGAAAATCGACCGAAATTCTGCATCGACTCGAAACCCGGACCGTTGAACATGACCCGATTTCGGTCAACGCTATTTCGCGTAAAAAGTGGTTATATTCCCTTTCTGCATTTAACGATTCAACTTGCGGACAATGTATACAATACCGAGAATCGAACGGTGCATCAAAATAATAAATTTTCATTTAAGACGATCGGTAAATGAACAGTTTAAGGGTTCACGGTCACCCCGTGGATCTGCTCTCGCGCAGCGTACAGTCACGCTCAAAATTATTAATAACTAATTAATTTCGCAATGTTGCTAATTTTTTCAACTCGAATAATTATACCCGCAGTATCATGGGAATATATTTTATTCGTGTTCGGCGTTTGCAAGGAAGCCTGAGAGATCGCAAGCACTGAACCAGGAGTACCGTTTCGCGATATTGACATGTGTCCGTTTAAGGTTTCGCTTCAGCGACTCTTCTTGCAAGAATGGTTAGCGATGCCGTTTTTACAAACATCGGTACATCATCTAATTATATAACATCGAGGTCCCTGTTTGAAAATTGCAGGGACCATAATCCCCTCGCCGGAACCAGCTGTCGGAATCAAAACAACACGCCACATCCTTTTGCTGCAATTGACAGTTGTCCTCTAGTTATCATCTGACATATCCAACGTTAAATACTCTTCGTTCACAATGATTCCATATTAAAATCAATGATAATTATTAATCGTGGGATAGTCACGAGAGTATGACATTTAATATTTGCATCACTAATTAGTGCTATAATTTTATCGCCTATGAAATTTAGCTAGAAAGTACTTATATACGTTCAAATTATTCACATGTCATATGTATATTTATTAATTAAATACTGATATAACTTATACATAATGTTTTGGATTGTTACTCGCACTCGTGCAACTTTCCAATACAAAAATGATACGTTCCACTGCGAATCGATTTGATCACATTTTCTAATTGATCTATCTCACCACCGAACATTTATTAACCGTGGTAATCGATAAATAATAATCGATACGAATCGATTATTTATTTTTATATTCATATAAGACATGGGGCAACCGTTGAAATGTATCAATTATGAGGCTTCCGTGTTGAATCTCAGTCTTAGTCAATCGTGTGTGGTCTAAGTTCTAAATGTATTTATTTAATTACGGTAGTTAAAATGTTAACTTCAACATTTAACGACGCTTTCTCAACGGCGTAATAAATTTTAATTATATTAAATTTCAAACTGTGATCAATATTTTATTGCAATCTGTAAAAGTTTAATTCAAAAATGTATTAACCTAGACGTGCAGATATATTTGGGACCCCATTTTTTTTATTTTTATCGAATAACTCTTTTAACCCTTTCAATGCGGCGGGTCTAACAACGATTCTGCATCTGAGTGCGGCGGCCGTTTTGAACCAAATTATTTTTTTGGCGAGGTAAATTTGTATTCACCGTTTACCGCTATATTAGACATTTTCAATACGAGATTTGTGCAAACATGTTGATTAGGATATGTTCTTCCATCTCAACTAAAAAAATAAACTCGATTCGCTTTATTTTCGTAATAATAAATCGAACAAAATATTAATTGCTCAAACAGAGATCTGCGTCCGGCCGACCGGCCGCGTCGATCCCACATATGTTCACCACGTCACACTCAAGTGGGGTGAACCATTGCGACTGTTTTTTTACTCGAATATATAGAAATGGTCAAAAATATCAACCGACCGACCGGGGATATTCACTATTAGTGCGCACATGTGTATGCATTTTTTTTTATATTAGTGACGCAATTCTGTTTGAAGACAAAGTAGCTTTCATATCAAACTCGTAAATATACATTTTATTAAAGAGTATAGGGTGCTGTAAATAATTTGTATATAGAAAAGACATATAATCAATCTGAGATGACAACACCATTGGATATCATCAATCTTATGTTATTATTGCTTTAAAGAAAGCAGAAGCATTCTTACTAATATTTTACAGGGATGCACATTAATATTTATAAAAATAAATATAAATAATAAACATGTATTATTAAAAAAGTATGTACAGAGTATACATATAAAAGTACATACTAATTATTAAAAAAAGTATATTAAAAAATACACAATAATAAAAATGTGTTATGAATAAAATAATAATAAACAATATACATTGGACTGGCAATTAGAACTATGGAATGGTATTCAAATCAGTCATTTTATAAAATAATATATATATAAAAAGAGATCAACACAGTATATTTGTACAGCATGACATAATCTAAAACTGCCTGGTGTGTAGTAGAAAATTTCAAAACATGGTGCTACACAATGTCACGTGCACGATGGGCAAAGTAACGTGACATTACCCTCTTTTTTGAAATTTGGTGGAATAAGAGACAAAGCATGACATTGTCTATATGATTTGAAGATTTACCTGTGATTAGCGAAAGCTTAGCGGCATATGTTTTGTCGTTCAGTTGATGTTGTACGCGAAAACGAAACCTGACGAACAATTTGAGTATTTATATCTTTCGGAGACAATTTATATTTTTTTTAAGATTCCTTTATTACATTTAGTTGAAATTCTGAAAGCGATATTTTTTTTGGTTATATTCCTGTACATCGTATGTGCGTTTAAAAAATATAAATCAAAAATGTGAAATGCAATTTTCTTATACCATTTCACACTTTTTCTAAGACAATTTAGACTGGATAGCATCATATCGGTTTTATCGATTGATGATGACTATCAAAGCTCATAATATGACAGGAATAAAAGGACCAGATCTCCAATGTAATGATTTTCGGTAATTGTTTCCGTCGGAAATTACATAGGATATCGGTCTTTACTCAAGATACGCAAAATCCAGGAACGTTCGTATTCTTCCTCACGAATATCAAAATCGAATTATGGATCCAATTAAAAGGTCTTTATTATTGGTCGTCATTGTAGTGACATTATAATTTCGGAAAAAACGGACCTAAATTAATAAACCAAAGCTAAATATAATTATAAATTTTAACTGAAATTCAAATAATGTACGTACAATATTTTTTTTTGAAAGCCCTGACCCAGCGTGCGAGTAACACACTACTGTCGGCCACACGAGATATAACTGAATCCCTTTCGGGATTTGTTTCATATGTATATTTTGTATAGTTTTTTTCTTTCTGTGTGTGTGGGCTAATTTTTAAAACAAATTGGTCTAATTTACTTGTAACCACTAATTTAAATCGCGCAAATAAATGTCTATTGCGATACGCAGGAAACCTGATTCGTGTTCAACATCCAACATTCAAAGTGCATGTTCAAACCATGATTTATAAAAAATTCAATTCGGCCCGTTTCAAAAGTTTGGTGATTCACATATATAAGTTGTAAATAAATTGTTTCCATTTACTATCTGAAATGTTAAGGTTAGTAGTTAAATTTTTCCAGTTCAATATGTTGATTAATAAAAAAGTTAGCAGTTTTTGTAAAATAAGACGTTTCATAAAGAATTTCGACAAATCGGACCCGCTTAGACATGTTTGACCGTATGAAAGGTGTTAAGTGAGAAAAAAATGGACCTAAATTAATAAACAAATTTTAACTATAATTATAGCATTTTAATTATATTTTAAATAATGTACGTGAAATTTCCTTGGCGATCCCTACCGGCCAGACGGCCGAGTATGTCGCCGATACTGCCGCGAGTCGCGCGGGGATTTGAATGAAGCACCAAGCGCGATTTGAATGGCTACGGTTCATATTTATATTTTATATGCTTTATATAACTTTTTGGTAAATTTTTTTTTTTTGGTTAGCTGTGCTTATTAGCTGATTTTTAAAACAAACACCATCACTTAACTCGGTCTAGTTTACGTACGGCGACAAGTTAATTTTTTAAGAATTTCGCGCATCTACGCGATGCGCCCGCACCCTGGACACGATTCGTTTGCGCATGTACGCGATGCGCCCCGCACTGAAAGGGTTAATAATAAATCGCAAACATTTCTGTATTAGTCAAAAAAAACTAAAGAATCAATATTATAAATAATCATTGATATTTATTATCCGCTTTTTTTCTCGCTCGCATCCGATACAATGTGCCAAGTGCGAGTCAAACGTGTACTAGTGACATGTGCCGCTAGAATTCGGCGGTCGGGCTACCGGCGGCGTGTCCTCGGCGAGACATCGCCGAGTTCGCGTGTAATTTACGTGTCATATGGATTAGTAACAAAATCCAAAATATTGACCAATTTTTGAAGCACATCATGAATAACTATTTTTATTCATAGAATAATCCATTTAAAAAAAAATGTCAAGATATTGATGAAGAATTCATGACTTGACGGATAAGTACTTGAAGGATAAGTTAATGCTTTTGCTTTAATTTTATTTTTGAAATCTTTTTAAATTTTTCGAATCTAAATTAACATTTAACCATAAACAGATTTAAAACTAATTCTCATATTCTTATTCTTATAAGCAGCCTTTTAAACCGGTGCGGTTCTTCGGCACCTGAAGGACACTACCCGATATTCACTGGTCCTGGGCTTCTTCTATCCACCTCTCAAGCTCCAGCAGAGATGGCTATACCCAACTATATCTGCTTTGTTGGACAACACCCCTTTACTTCAATTAAATGGCATCCTAACCCGATGCGATTGGCCTTTGTTTTACCTTTGTCACCTTTATCCCCGGTCTTGGGCTTCTTCCATCTATTTTACAAGTTTCAACAGAGATATGTCCTCCTCCATGTTATCTAGGCCTTTCGAATAAGGGTCAGATCACCAGCCATGAGTCCGGAAGCTGAGTTGTCAACGCTCGGATTTTGGCAATAATAATCGGACTTGGGTACGGCCGATTCGTATTTTTTTTAACATGTTACAGTCCGGGCGATTTCGTGCGGTACTTTTCGCTGGAGCCGGGGGATTTCTAAAAAAAAAATAATGACTCTAAATTTACTAATTATTAATAAGGACTCGTATGTGCGTCCCCGGACCGCTGCTCTGTCTCCACGAGGACTTAAATGCAAGTCGGCCGGACCGTTGCTCTGGGCGCCGCGAGGACTCGCATACGAGTTCCCCGGACCGCTGCTCTGGCACCACGAGGACTCGCATACGAGTCGATCGGACTGCAACGTGTTAAGGTTGATCGGTTGCTACGGGGATCCCCGATAGCACACACGTTACTGAATCGACATAAATAGCGGCCTGGGCTCCTCATAGTTTTGTAGAATCTACGGAATCATGATTGCACCCAACCACGATCGCGGCCTCGTTCGATATCGACACGCGACAAACCTCAACTCGACAAAGATTATACTTTGATATAAAAAAACACAGTTTTTTTAGTCACATGCATCTCTATTTATTTAATCTACACAAATCAAGTTGGAAAACCCCCTGCTATATCGAATACGTTCCATATAGCACGTAGTATGTAAGCATTGAGGTCGCTTGCATATGTACATCGGTTCCGTTAGTAATGCAGACAATCCACGAACATTTTTATGCATCTGCTAACGACATCGCGTCGGCATCGATCGGATGCTGTTATATTATTGTTTTATATTTTTTAATTAATAATTTGTTTGTTTGTTTTGTCGCTAGGCCTCCGAACGGATCGCGAGGCGACGTCTCGTACAGTAGCAACAGCCCCGGCCATGACCCGCAGCAAAATCCCGGCCTCAAGCAGACCAGCATGTCCGGCGTGGGCATCGGGGCCGCGTCCACCCCGAGCAGGGCTCCGGCGGGTCCTCCGCCGCTGCAGCCTCCGGCTCCTCTCACCCGCGTCCACACCCCGGCCAACATCGCCCAACACCACAGACTCTCCAAAGACTTGTGCCTCGTCGCCCAATCCATAACCATTGAACCAAAAAGCCCCAGTGGCACACTCACACACAACCACAGCTCGACGTCGAAGCTGTTGCAGGATGACGCATCCCAGCAGGGTCACATGGGTCCTCATCACACCGGCGGCTCGGCGCACAGTCCGACCGGTTACAGCCTCAGCCTCAACCAGCAGGCATCGCTAATGCAGAACGGACACGCGAGCATGTCCACCAGCTGTGTAAATATCATGTCCAAGTCCAATCACTTGAATAACTTGTCGCAACAGCAGAACATGATACCGGAAAGGGACACGGGCCCGTCCAAGATAATTCAGTCGCCGATGAAGGGGAGCGGCCAAATCAGCGCCCCCATCAAGAGCGTGACGAGCCCGTCGAAGCTCACAGTACAAAGCACCCCCGTGAAGAGCCAGAATCCGATGATCAGCTACGGACTAGAGAGAAGCGTGGCGGTCAGCAGGAAGGAGGCAGCAGTAGCCAAAGAGTGGCGAGGAGCCATGCAAGTGACGGGAAATCAAGACTGCGATCAATCGATTCCGCAGCCGCAACAACACCATCACATCAACTTAAGCCACGACGTCAGGAGTGGACTGCAAGTGAGTAAAATAATATATATACATTCCATATAATCCATCAGATTCAACAGTCGCCAATCTCTGCCGCTAACCGCCGCGCGCTCAAAACGGATCCAGATTATGACCGTGAATTCATTCACCGCATAATCTGGATCCTGTTTTAAACTATATCGGCAACAATTTAATATGTGGGTTAATGGCTACGAGCGCTGTTAATTTGAAATAAAACGCCGCAAGATTAACCACTTTTGATCTCGTTGAAGATAATACGTCCGGTCAATTGGTTTTGTTTTTTTCACATATCAAAATCTCATTACCCCCAGACCAAGGACGCGCTCGCAAATTTCGTTCGGCTAATGCCATTATATTAAAAACAACGATCGCACGTAATAATAACTATATTTGACATAATTTATATGATTGTTGTGTAAACTTTCACATTCCGTGAGAATTACTTTCTCGGGAAGTGTGGGCGGCGAATTGCGACTGGCAACACTGACGCGATGCACGGCGAAAAATGTACGTATGCAAATTCCGGAGTTATTGACATCGGAGACGACACACTCCCCTTCGTGCCGCGCTTTTAATTGTTGCCGATTGCGGCAATTACTTATTGGCGGAGGATCGATCGTCGGACACGCATTGTCTCGGATCGTGCAGACAACACTCTTTGTTTTGCGGGACGCGGAAAGTAAATATATTTTTCGAATAGCAGCACTGTGAATTATAATACGATTTTCTAAAGTTGCTTATACGATCCATATTTTATGCGGTTTCGATTTCGTTGAAGATCAAGAAACCGGTAGTGAAGCAGATATAATTAGACATAATAGGAAAATCGTTTTCATCGCATAATTCTGAACGAGCTTTGAACGAACAAAGTGAGCTGAAAAATTAAACGTTTTTATATACGCATCGCAAACTATATATAAAATGGCTATTAACACTACGGTGGCCGCTGATGCATATGTTGCATCATCACGGGTTCGATCATTGATGACCGGCATGATGCATATGCTGCATCATCACGGACTCGATCATTGATGGCCGGCAATGCAGCATACGCATCATGTTTTCGTTAACAATTTTTATCCGATAACATTACCATATAGTTTCTCGTTTATTCACAATTTTTTTTTTTAACGCTTTAGTCGAACACAAAATTGCAAAATTAAATAGGTAATATAATACTCATATGTGGTTGTATCGAATGCCGGATTTTTTCCCAAACGTTAAATGAAATCTTTGTTATGGTTTATCACAAATAACTAGAATGAATTTCACGTTAAATACGTGATCATTAAATACGCCATTAAATACATCATATAAATACGTTATAAAGGTAAATCGGCGGCACCTAGCGCAAGTTTTCGGTGATTTGAGCGGCCACCACAGTGTTAAATAAATTGACAATGTAAATTGGCAAGGTAAAGATATTTACGATAGGTTACGCAAAAGAAATGTCATTTTTTTGTTGAGACGAAAAGTTTATTTAAAACAAAAACTGTGTAATATTGTTCTGTTGTTTTCTATAATCTATCTTCACAGAGTATGCACTTTTTTCGACGCCGACACACAGACGCTAGTCAACATTTGGCTGTATGTGAATGCGACCGCGCAAATGGGGGATTTGCGGCGAATATTTCAACTCAGCGCGTAATTCGGGGTAGTGTAATTGGGGGTTCCACTGTACTCCAATATGTTCCCATAATTATTGCAGATGGTCTGGGTAGTTTCATTTGATTCCAATCCTTTATCAAATAAAAACAGCATTAACTACCACGAACGTGTCTCTCCAATGTGGACGTTGCTTTTTTTACTATGAATCAAAAAAGAAAGATTACTATTACTGAGCATCAAAACAACACCAAAATTGTCATTTATTTCCGCTTTGCCTAATAATTTAATTAGCAGAATTTTGATTTATTTATTAAAAACCTTTGGAATTATCATGAAACTGGAAACGATAGTTATTGTATTATTCATATTTTCAATTAATTCAAGAGAAAACGTCTCATTTACATCAATGCCCATGAGACGTATTATTTCATATTTATGTTTTTCTTTATAAATATTCGCTGGATTGTTTAATTATAGCATTTTTTACTTTAAATACATATTTAATTGCAACAAAAAAATGTATGTTATATTAATATGTTAGTTTATTCGTCTTAAAACGATTAACAATAAATAAGACGCAATGCAAATGCGAATGTATATTTTATAGTGCAGATGCATTAACTTCTGCAGTGCCAGATGCATATGAGAATTTCTAAAATTAATTTAAACAATCAAATATCGATGTTTCCCTCGATTTCGCCGGCAAATGTCAAAAATAATTCATCAATTACGCGTCCAAACGCCGGAAAGTCACGACGCTCGCCAATTACATTGCCATGTCATTTTCAAATACATAAATATTTTCATACGAGCGTAATTTTCTGCAATGATATATTACGGTTGTAATTAATTGCCTAGCGCGAGACAATTATGAATCGTTGAACTTGCGAATTTCGCGCAATTAAAATAACGTAACAGATATAATAATTCGGAAGCTGCAATTATATCTATCGATGGCCGTGACAGGTGGTACCAATACACAATCTGTATGATTTCAGCGCTCGGTGCGAGAGTGCAACAGTTCGTCTGACGAGAACAGATCGTCGGGCCATGCTTCGATGTCCGATAGCGGAGGAGGAGGAGGCGGCGGTGCAATACCGGCCTCCGAAGAAAAGTCCAACGGCGACAGATTAGCAGCAGGAGTAACCCAAAGAAGCACACGCTCAAGGGCAAGTTCACACCATTCCAGAAACAGACATCGAGCTACGCCTGCCAAGGTATCATGGCACAATCAATAATTCTTTAAAAAATCTTTGATATGTAACTCATTGTTGATGATATAGTTGCAGGTTCCTTGGTCTGGAGCTGGCGGATTGGAGGATATAAGACTTGCGATACAACAGTTGACTCTGCGCTCTCATACCTCCACCAGTACCTACTCCAGTTTGAGCGCTGGATCCGATCTGGCTGAGGGCGCAGCGGCCAGGATAGCCAGAGCTCCGCGACTGGTCAGCCATTCCTCGCTGGAGACTGTAAATACGAATGTAACTAGCGCTGACGAATTCGTTTGGGTCGATTCCCACAATAGGTTAGTTGAATTGCAACAGTTACCATGGAGTGCAACAGATTTACAAAGAGTACTACACTCTGGCCGGTGTAGGGATAATATCGCGCGAATATCGGCCGAAACTATTCCAAGAGTAGGATATCTACTACAAAGGTATTTTCAACGAGATTTTCATTACTATTGTTGATTTATTAACTTTATAATTATTAATATTTTATATAGGGCGTTAGTGAGAGTGGCTAGAGAAGCTCATAGATTATCGCAAGGCTTCGGATTGTGTTCTAAACACGAAGTGGCTGGTGCATTGAGGATCGTTTTGTGTCCATCATTGGCTGATTCTTGCGTGAAGGTAATTCTTTAATTTTGCTTTAGAATCTTCTACTTCATATGCCTAATCTGATCGAACTTAAGCAATCTACTCACCCTTGTTTTTTCTCTATAAATTTGACGATTTTTGGCGAGCTGCAACTATTCTGGAGTTAAATCTAGAAATAAAACAGAGACTAATCTGGGATTAGCGTCAATAGAGAATGATAGTTCTTCTTCTTCGGGTGCCTTATCTACATGTCCTTGTTTTTCTTCAAATAATTGTCTGTTTTTGGCGAGTTGGAACAATTCTGGAACTCCCAACCTAGTCCAGTTGCGAATGTAGTGGAGTCACAATAACTTCTTTCTTCCCAACCACCGTTTACCTGTCACTTCTTCCTCCATGATGGTCTGCAGAAAGCGATACTTTGATTTGGTGTACAAAAATAGTGTTTGATCATGTAATGATTTATTTGTTTAATCTGTAGTCATGTTTGAGAGCTGCTACTATGTTTGCTGTATCTGGTGACAGTGGATTGAGACAGAGCAAAGCACAGAGAGCAGCATTGCAGCTATCGGTGGGCAGATTCCATCGATGGATGGTGGACGTGCGGCTCGGAAAATTTATCCATGAGTATGCTTATATATATTTTAAAATAAAATACTTGGAATAGATAATACATTGGAATATTATTGTAGATATGCCGCTATTTACTTGTGCGCCGGGATGGAAACTCTTCTAGAAGAGATAATGTTATTGTGTATGCCATCCGAGCCGGGTGTTTGCCTCACACCGACTCTATTAGAACATGCGATTGCGGCATCTGGAGATTTATGGGGATTGCTGCAACCGTATGCGCATCTCAATGCAGGAAGAGTGGCTTCGGGTATGTATCATTACTCTGATTAAACAATGTACTAGAAGCATTACTAATGCGATGTTGTATTAAAGGTGCTTTATCAATGCCAAGATGGGCATCGTTGAGTTCTATTGGTTCGGGAGGGTCGAGCAATTCCGCAAATACTTCGAGCAACGATCAGAGTCATAACAATAGCGGCATGGTTCAATCTCCGAGCGGACACCAGACCACAGGTAGTCCTGCCGGCAATCCATCAATCGGTAAAAATTCAAATGGATCAGGTATAGAATGCAGCTTATTAAATTTGTTACGCATCAGTGCGTATATTGAATTATTGCTATAATTATATAGGTGGTGCTGTATCACGTAATTCCACAGAAAGAAGCGGAGGTACAGCCGATTCTTGGTTATTAACGACGTGCGTCGGTGCCGTCGGCGAACTTAAAGAACTATTGGCCAGGGCTCCTCATATGACACCGTTGACTCATACCGCCGTTAATGTTTTGTTTTATTTCATGAGATGTTCTCAGGTAATATTCTTATATTTGGATGATATAAATTCATCAACAGTGAATAACGTATTTGTTTTTGTACAGCTTGAACATTCTCAGACGTGGAATAGAGAAGGTGTTCAAGAGCTATGGTACGAGCGAGCATATGCCGTTCTACCACCGCTCGTGGAATGGATCAGAGTAGCAGGTGCTCATGCTGAACAGCGTGGAGCGCCTGCAGCCGATCACGATGACGTTATGCAAGCAGCTAGATTACTTCTACCAGGAGTCGACTGTCCTCCGAGACCCATCGGGTAATATACATATATTACTATATAATTGAGCTTCTATATTCGTCAATAATTAAAAGAAAATGCGTTTCTAGTCCAAATAAATGTTACATAAGTACATTAAAATGTCACCAAAATTTTACCTTTATTGGGCTGAGTAGAATTGATGGTTGAATAGGTAGTGAAGGACTTAACTGTGGGTCTGGCTCCCTGTGTGCACTGCTCTGCGTTATAGCGGAATGGTTATAGAGGATCAGGCACATTTGAAAAAAGATGTAGAATCATGCGTAGAAAATCCAAAATTAGATTATAGTAAACTCATCAGTGTATGTACTGACGGTGCGCTGTCAATGATAGGTAAAGCCAATGCACTACAACTTTTATTGATTTTTTTAAATCGTTCTGTACTAAAATATCACTGCATTATACACCAAGAGGCCCTGTGTGGAAAAACTTTAAATATGCAGTATTTTATGTCATGGGTTGTGAAATTTGTGAATAAAAATTAATAAAATTAGTGCAAGAGAATTCACTTATCCGTCACGGCGTCTTGAAAACAACAGCGTCTATCCAAGGAGGTCTATCACAGACCCTAAGCATTTTCAAGTCAAGATATTGGTGAATTCTTCAACAAAATCTTGACTTATTTTTAAAAATGGATTATTCTAAGAATAAAAAAAGTTATTCATTATATGCTTCATAATTAGGTATATATTTTGGATTTTTTAACTAATCAATATGACGCGTAAATGACACGTGCACTTGGCAATCCCCTACCGCAGACAGTTCTCGTCGTCGAATGAGCTCTCTCCGCACGTGTTAGTCGGACGTTTCGCTCGCACTCGGCACATCATACCGGATGCGAGAGAGAAATAAAATCGCACCCATGGCAACAGAAGCGAATATTGTTGTTTTGATTGTTTTTTCGCAATTGTAGACAATTAAGGTCAATGAGATTATTTATAATATTTATTCTTTAGACATTTTTAGACAAATAAAAAAAAGTTTGTGACTTGTAGGACTTATATAAAAAGTGTTATTCGAGAAAAATCAAAAACTTGGGGTCCCTAATAGACCCCATCGGCACGGCTAGGTTAAACAAACGTGAATTCATAAAATATTTAGAATATATGATGAGGGAACCTAATACACCCATCTCTTTTTTACACGGTAGATACGTTCCACAAAAAACCGTGCTAAAAAGTAATACCCACCTTATACAATACGATGTTAATCATGGTAGAACAAATAAATCGTGTAAAAAAGAGGAATTCATTATTTTTTTGACCGCGTAATTTCAAAATCGTGTAAAAAAAGAGTTGAGTGTATTAGATAACAACTGGATATTGGATTTGACATTTTCAGCCAACTCAATGATCCACATTCTCAACTACAAAGCACGAACTAATTCTATCACTATATGCTCGCATTTATAAACCCACTTTAAAAACTTAGTGAACCAAACATAATTGAGACGCCTTGTAATATACAAATGGAACTGATCAAGAATAGATCCTATCCATATTCTTATTTTCCAATCCCAACCATGAACATAAAAAGGTAGAAAAGGTCCTTGAGTTATATGGAAAATATATGAAAAAATAGGCACATGGTATGTAAAAATTTGAGCACTACTGTATAGTGTAATAAAGAACAACAGAAGATCAACGGAATTGATCCTAAACGATTGACACGTGTTGTGTCCCCACCCCTGCAGTTTATACGTGTCCGAGGATTCAGCGGAGTAGGCAGTTGTCAACAGTCTTTCACGAAATAGAGAAGTGCACTGCAACTGTACATGAAGTTCTATTATTGTTAAAGATACTATTGCTTCTATATATGTCCATAAATATATATGTCTCACTGCATTCTACGGGATTATCTATGAAATTAAGTTACAGTCGTTATTGAAACATTTAATTAAAATAATTTATTTAATTTCAGTATGGAAGAATGTTTACCGCCAAAGAGGCTGACTGGTGTTTCGTCGTGCGAAGACGGCGGACGCGCTCAATTAGAACTTAGTTTTAGATTATTACTCTCGGGACGAGTGGATCTTATATCTCAAGCTATAACATTATTGCCACCGTCGACGGGACTGAACACGTTGAATCATCACGGACTCACCGCGTTGATGTTGGCCGCGGCCAGAAATGACGAACAAGTGACCACGGTAATAATATTGTGATTATTAAACAATATTTCATCGCGTGATATTTATTATAAGCGTATTTAATTGTAGATGTTGTTGGATGCGGGTGCCGATCCCAATATTGAGACGCCGGGATGTGGTACTATTGGCGGCATACCCGGCTCTCCGCCACCGCCACCGGCATGTGCGCCATGGGGCGGTGCAGCCGGTTGGACGGCGCTGGTTTATGCATGTGCACGCGGCGCTACGGCAGTAGCCGCCATATTATTGGCTAGAGGTGCACGAGTAGAAGGAGCCGCTACTCATCACGAAGATAGAACAACGCTCACACCATTGCAGGCATATATTTATATACATATTTAAATATTAATAACGTTATTACTTATGTATAATTTATTTATAATGACATTTTAAATATATAAAGGTTGCGTGTGGCAGCGGAAATATAGAATTAATACAATTATTATTAACGCACGGTGCGCATCCTTTCTTAAGCACGCTACTGAAGGATTCATTATGCTATTCGGGATCGGCTCAGCGGGGTTGTTACAGGTTAGTATTATAATTTAAATAATTACATGATAATTTATTATATGATTATTTGATTGCTTTTTATGATTTTAGTGCCATTTCGGTTTGTTGTGTGCACGGTCAGAGGACCGCTCTGCGATCGCTTCTCTCGCATCCCATCGCACCGCAGGGAGACGTGCTATCGTTAGAAGAAATGCTGGCCGAGGGTGCTCCTAACAGTCCATCGTCGTCAGTTACGGCATCGAGTGCTGCAAATCCCGCAAATAAATTCACAAAATCACAATTGAGAGCCCTACAAGAGGCGATGTATCATAGTGCCGAGACTAATAATCTAGGTATCTAGCGTTAGACGGATATTATTAATATTATATTCACAGTTTATTGCATTGTATGCATTTATTGCTTTAGATATCACTTTGGAATTGAGAGCACTCGGCGTCAGTTGGTCATTGCATTCGTGGATGCTATCGCTGGCAGCTGCGGCGGACAGCAGAATGGATGCGGTCATAGATCAACTGCTTCAAGACTTCTTGCAAGTGTGTCCGGACGAATACAGCAGAACGTTTGCACACGAATGTTTACCACTATTGTTTAATATATTTCGCTATAGTAAAGTAAATATCATTTGATTATATTTTCGATGAATAAATAGCCGAATCTAATTATTTCAATAATCGTTTTGTATGTATTTTTTCAGAAAGAAGGAACTACATTGCTCCTCGCTGACATATTTTGTACATGTTATGGATGGGAAGCAATTAAGGCGATACGAGAGCCAGCTCCTGTGCCCAATACCGCATCTCGCATTGATCCCAAGTTTGTAAATAATCCAGAACTCTCGGATGTTACGTTCAGGTAAACTATCCACGTCATACATAATCGGTAATTTCGTTAGAATATTGATTAATAATCATTCATTCTTTGCAGAGTTGAAGGTCGTCTATTTTATGGTCATAAAATAGTGCTGGTAACGGCATCACCTCGATTGCGGGCAATGCTGGCTCCACCGCGCGTCCCCAGCCACAGTCAGAATTCGGTCAGTGGATCTGGTGGACAAGGTCAAAGCTCATCAAACGGTGGCTCCAATACGTCGATATCGGCTAGTCAATCTGCACAATCCGCACAATCGCCGACAGTTCAAATAAACGATATCAGATATCACATATTTCAGGTATACATTTTTTTATATATCAATACATAATTAATTAAAAAATAATGTTTAATAATTAATTCATTTACAGTTGGTGATGCAATTCTTATATTCTGGTGGATGTAACGGCTTAGACGTTCCTCCGAGCGACGTTCTCGAACTTTTGGCAGCGGCTAGCTTCTTCCAACTGCTGCCGCTTCAGAGATACTGTGAAGCTAGATGTGCGCAAGCACTCGATTTGCATAATGTTGTTAATATGTATATACACGCTAAGGTAAATAATATATTTTTTTTATTTATAAAATCCTAATATATTCGGGTGATTCATTTCATATTGTTTTTCAGGTCTACAATGCCGTACAACTATTGGAATATTGTCAAGGATTTTTACTGCAAAATATGGTCGCCCTCTTAACATACGACGATTCCGTTAAACGATTGCTTTTCGGAAAACGATTACCCGGTCATGACGTTTTGGGAGCACTGCTCACTACTCTACAACAAAGAATAAAAGCAAGAAGAGGTCCTAATAAATCTCGGTAGCGGATTATCGCTTTAATTTATATGAACATTGATGCTAACAATTAAATATAAAATTTAGCATAAATATATTTCTTATTTGATTCTATAGATGCAGCTTAAAATTATTGTACGTAAATTAAATGGAAAATGATTGGATGTGTGATATGACTAGAAAAGTAAAGATTGTTTTTTATTTTCAATGAACGTTAATGAAATCCTTATTCCTTTAAGCGCAGGATTATAATTAATTTAAAATTCTATTTATAAAATTGTAAATCTGTATTGGTTTATTTAGTTTCATTTAAAATATCAACTTATTTCAACTTTGGTATTCCAATGTTTCGTAGAGAACAAAATTTTTGTTAGCATCGATATTATTGTTTTATGCTAAAAATTTTAAATGCCTGTACGGTAATCCAAATATATTTTTTTATTAATTCTTATTTAATTTCTTAATACTGTCTAAGATGTAAAATATTATATAAAATCATATTATAAACAAAATAGATGAAAAACTTTTGATTTAAATTTAATCCTCTCTATTTAGTTTATTTATATTATAATATACTTATTATTATTATATATATATATA
>JAGXCT010035846.1:0-54935 GCA_022495035.1 Philopotamus ludificatus | reverse complement strand
CTGTCTTCAATAATATATAAATTTTACAGAATCGATACACTAAACATATTAAAACGACGTAATTAATTTGGCTACACTTTTTTTTTATTCACTAATACACTCCTCTTTAATTGGTAATTAAATTAAAAATCAAAAGACGTGACATAATTAAAGCTTTGTGTTCAAAATAAACATTAACCCCTTACGTGACTAACGCATTAAAACTAAATAAAGGGCAAACAAATCAATTCTTGTGCATACATTTAAAAATAAGTAACTTCCTTCGTAATGAACAGTTTTAACAGTCTACCGCAGCAGTCTCCTACATGCCCTCGGGTTTCGGTATATTGGTGTCGTACGCTCGGATCACGTCGGTCTGCGTCACCGAGCCTCCCTCCTCTTGCGAGAATGCAAATCCATCTGACGCATTTAAAAATAAACGTTGCATTAATACACAACACAATCATAATCATAATAAAAACTCTAAGAATTCATCACGTAAAACTGTTTATGTAATACTCTATTACATATTATAAATAAAATAGCAAAAAATAAATATTAACGAAAAATAAAATTCGTCGATTGATTTAAAAAAAAAATGTGCATCAAATAATAAGTGATTTCATTTAAAAACAAAAATCCGTTTCACGCTCTCGCTAAGAGTGTATTCACAACACATGAAGCATCATCATAATATTGACGAGTTATCTATTGCAGACACTAAATCGTCTAAAAACTATCAAAACAAATACGTAAATTGAGACATACTTATCGTTTCAATCAATTCGTAAATTATTCTATTACGGAACGTATTATATTTATCAATCTCGTAGTGCATGCGTTTAACTGTATATATTTGTGAATAAAATGGTACTTACGGGATAATTCCACTTCCATATTTACCCTTGTGTTTGATCTTCGGCTGAAAACGCTCCTCACGTTTTTGAGCAGGCCCGCCCTCTCACTTAACCTGGTAACAGCGCCATATGGCGTCACAATACTTAGCATGGACCATTATAAGGAACAGAATACATCCCCAAATACATAAGTTATGGAGTGACTACGTTTAGATACGCCAAGAAATAAGAGAAGCGTCGGATCGTCCCGATCCCCATGCTACGGTGAACGTTTCAAAATTAATAATAATAAAAAAACAAATAATAAAAAGCGGAAAGAATCAAAATTGACTACACATTACAATATATAGGACAAAATAATTTGTGATGATAGAGAGCCACACATATCGTTATGCTTGTTAGATACTTACAACGAGATAGTCGTTCCAAAGCATGCAGAGGCCTGTCACCACGTTGCCACAATTGCAAAACATATATGATAAATTTCTTAAAAACAGGTTAGAATAGGTATAAATTAGAGAATAACATAAGCCCAATAGAGTAGAAGAGTTAGTGTAGTTTGAGTGCGATGCGAATATCGATAATACAATCGGCATTCGTATCGCATGTTTGTATTTACGTGAATATGTATGTTGTATAGAACGAATAACAGTAATAAATAAAACATTTGTATTTATATTACTCACCATATTGAATTAAAAAATTATTAACCGATATCGAAATATATGAATATACGGCTAAAGTTGAGCGTTTAATCGTAAGTCGTAAGAAATAAATGAATAAACGCACATCTAAAGCGAATAAAGCAAAGCTCGATGATTATTACGTATACTATATATTACAAAGGCTTGCTTAGCGCTCAATATATCGGATCAAATTTTATCATATCGTCTGTGTTCGAGTCGCATTATGAACTTACCATGTATCTATTTATTTCAACTGAAATGAATCGTAATACTCTTTTTGCAAAAATGTATTAAACATAAAATCGCCTCTTATTTCGATCTCGTTTTATAAGGGGTACCCGACGAAAATGACATATATATATATCAAAAAATAATTATATATTCTCCTTCAATAGCTACGACATTCTTCCATCTTTCTAGTGATTTTAATATCCTATTTGTATACACATTTTAAATAAATAGACATCGAATTCTTTTAATCGTTCCAGCTTATCACAATGTGTCGTTATTGTCTGACCATATTTAAGTGTTTTATAATGAATAATTTCTTTACAATCCCACCATATGAATAAAGGTACCTTTTTGATCGTTCAGTTTCTGTGTTGTCAGTGATACCTGCCTTTTAAAAAGCCAGTTTTTACGACATAAGCTCGAGTACATGACCCGCTTCTCATCTCCTGTCACAAGATGTCAAAAAATTCAAAAATGTCAAATTGTCAAAAAGTTGACATCGACATATTACACGTTATGTTTCCCGACACATGTAAAAGGGGTAAAACTACAATAGTAGTGTTAATAAATGATAAAACGATATTGGATACATCACCGATTTTCGTTAAGTCTCGTTCTGAATAGATTGCTGTGATCGGCAAGGTAGAATTTCCCTGTAGAATTTTCGAGTGTTTAACCCAAACGTACAAAAAAACCCTGTTCCTTGGCCAGGGACTTGTGACAGAAGCGGTGAGCTGTCATTCGGAATGTAGATCGGAATTCTTCTTTTGGGAGGTAGTTATTAATAGAAGTCACAAAATGCTTTGGAATCGTTGTTAGTACGGGAAGGAACCCTCGCAACATAATTGATATGGCTAGGGATCATGGGACAGTTAATTTTAGTGTCTATCAGATTTTCACTCTTAGATAGTGGAACCCCTTTGATTTCGACGTTATTTCTTCTTGACTATTGCTGATTCTCATTCAGTTTACGTTCCAGGTGATCTATGTTAGTTTGAAGCATGGACATATCGAGGTTCGTCTTTTCAAGTGTCCAACCCTCTAATTTGTAGAACTTCTGTATAAAATATTTTATTAACGAGTGAGCCATCTCCACAGAGTTCTTTAAATCAAATCGTCAGATTTCAGGGATTTGATGTCGTCTGACATCGATCTAAGAGCATCTTTGTCACAGCCAATAGGAAGATCCATCGATACTGAGGCCTCCCTTGCATGGAGCATACTTCCACTGTAACTTATGGACTCAGAGTTTTCTATAGTCCATTTTGGGTATATCAGCGCAAGGAAAGTCAGGTTTCGACTTACAGCCACTGCATAAAACATCGTCAAGCCCTTTAAAATTATAACACACGTTAGCAAGTCTTAACGATTATTATGGTATCCATGTTTATGAATCTTGCCAATTATTTTTAAATGTTCTTGAACTCTAGTAGACCAAGAGTATCCGACTGTATCTGCTATTTGTAGTATAGATTGAATCGAATTTGTTTCAACTTCAATCCGCAACATCTCATTTACTACTTTCATTAACCTCTCACTTTGAGGTTTATTTTTTAAGTCAAAATTTCCACTTCGAATTTTTTTGAATCGTTTTTGACACTGCCAAAGTATCAAAATATTCCTGTAAATAACATACAATTTCATTAAAATTGTTTATCCGACACAAAACCTTTTCCATTTGAAATAGGATGTGCTTTAGTCAAGTGTTGTCTTGTGTTGGTATTGGACGTGGTCCCGAACGTGGATGGGCATCATCATGATTTTGTAGATTCTGCGGAATTATGAGGATACCAGGCCGCTTTCCGTGCTGAGTCGGTGACGGATGTGCTACCAGAGGTGCCTGTAGCATACGATCAAACGATAAATACGACTCGCCCCTAACCACGTCCGAAGAAGTATTCGAAGAGCCTAGATAACCTGGAGGACAACAAACACAATCCTGGCCTCAGGATTGAGTTGGACACGTCTCTGTTGGATATTGTGTAGTGTCCTCCAGGTGAAAAAGACCCGCCTCAAAAGCCCCTTAAATAATAATAAATAAAAATAAGAATAAGTTGTGCTTTAGATGTCCATCAGCAAATGAAATATGTATAAATTGATCGACAACCAAAACACAACTAGCCGTTGAAAAGGATGTCAAAAAAACGTCATTTTCGTCGGCTACCCCTTACACAGTCAATAACGCATTCATTCGCGTGAGCGAAAAATCAGAAATTTTGAGAAGAGATAGACACAGAAATATATATGAATGTGTAAAATGAGAATCAGTTGTGCGTTACATGTGAACGGATATGATATAACGTTGAATATTTATGAATACATACATTTATTTTACAGAGACGTGTGCGAAATATTACATGGTTTTATTGAAATGTGCAATAAATTATGTCGTTTTCGTGTCAACAGTTTTGGTACATCAATTTGTTATAAATCGGATGTGTTTTGTGTATAAATTGTCCGAGTATTTCACGTTAGTCGTACACAAACATCATGCAAAAATAAGCATGTTGACCGAATCCAACGATTGATACGACATCTCGTATTGGAGTCAGTGTATATACAACATACATATAGATGTTTGAATAGAATATTCTCAAATAATAAGCGTGTATTTACTTGTGTGTTTATTTTAACTACTTTATTATTAAAGTAATTTGTAAAACATATATACAACATATCACAATTTATTACATAATAAAAAGAGATTAGGATTTCTTATCGGAAAAATAATACTTCTATCTGTTAACACAGTACGTTAAAAAAACATATATACACACATATAGGTTGTTTACGATGCGACATGCACTTTATTGCAAATGACTTATTATTTTTTCGTATTAAATGGAAAGATATATATATTTTTTGTTATCTTTTGTGCAAATAATTTCCGCATAAGTGCAAGTTTAATTACAAACATCCTATATAAAATTAAAACATGCCAAATAACGTTCGTAGGGATTACATATGTACGAATGATCTTATTTAAGTAAAAAAAAACAATCATCCATGTATATTAATTGACGAGATGAAAAATATTGATATATTTATTTATAATCTAATTAAGTACAATAAATTTTATATGTATCGGTTAAATTCAGCTAAATTATTCACTAAAATCGTTGAATGAATTGCGAATAATCATTTAATTAAACTTCAATATATAAGGCACAATTTGAAAACTGATTCAATCTTATTTTTTAATTTTAATCGACTCCATGTGAATATAAAAATCTATATTACGACAACATTTTGTATCACACGACGACTAGTAAGGTGAATCGTCACAAATCTTTACACTAAATTGGATCCAATCAAAAATTGTGACGATTTATTTTATCATACTATTTTCGCTAGCTGCCGTTAACATTTTATAAAAATCTATAACTTCGTGATATATAATTTTAAATAATATATATCATTAATTTCTGACAGCCAACGATTAACACATCTTATAGTATATTATCAAAAATATAAATATGCCTAACAATAGTATTATTTATATACTTATTCGTAAAAAATGGAATGTTTAACAATCACAATCGTAATATAAATTCACAAAATATACGATTACGTAGGATTATATTATTAAATTTAATTTGCTGGCACATTATAATATAATTTGAGCAATTTTTTAAACTTATTCGGAATGAATAGTTCTAAAATTTTCTATATGGTATTATGATGTATCACAGGAAGACAAGGCAAATGTTTTATTCGTCGTCATGAATTATTACAAAAAAATTTGACAATCAATTTAATTTAATATTTATGTAACTTTTGAAATGTTCCATTACATTCGTGGTCTTGATCTAATAAATTTTTCTGTTGCTGTGGTATGTAATCCATTTCGATTGAAGCTTCTCTAAAATAAGTTATGGTAAAAAAAAAATTTGTAAAACATCTTATTTTACAAATTAAAAAATGGTCGATAGCAAAATGTAACCATAACCAAAAGCAATGAATTTGAAATATTGAATGATTTGTTAACACATATTTTTAAATACGAATATTGAAATACATATTTTATTTATAAATTTATACGGGAAATATAAATTAATGTAAAAGACAAATCGTCTTTTTCTATTTCTCTATTTATAAATAGACATTTTACACAAAGTTTATTGATGTTTTATATTACAGTAACAGTCATTGAAATCCACTCAGGCAAAAAAAGGTTCATTTCTTAGTTTTCAAAAAAGATTTTTTTTATATAAGGTAATGTTTTGATTCACTACTTTACCGAAAGTTGTTTTTGGACATAGTTAAAAATAAAAGATAACATTTAATATGAAGAAATGTACTCATGTGATAGAACGAAAATTGCGACCTTATACAAGGGAAATAAAAGTACAGTAAACCCCCCTATAACGTACATTCCTATAACGTTTGCGGCAGTTTTTTTCTATAATGTCAAACCCCCGTATAACGTACATATTTTAAAATGCTAAATAGAATTTTCAAGTAAACAGTAAGCAAGTAAACATGTAAAAAAAGAAATATTAAAATGTTTGATGCACTGATCTCCTTCAAATCAAAAAATAAAATTACCCCCTATAAAGTGGAACCTATTTTGACGTTATAGGGGGTTTACTGTACCCGCAAAACTGCAGCATTTGTGGGATTTAGTCAATCTACAGTAACTCAATTTATTAATAAATTCCAAAAAACTGGGTCAAAAAAATTTCGAAATCAGTCTCGAAACAATACAGAGAACACTTCTGCTAAAACAAATGCACTCCAAAAGACTCCGATGGGCAAAAGTTTACCGGACCTTGACTAAAGAGGACTAGGCGAAAAGTATCTTCTCGGATGTAAGCAAATTTAATTTGTTAGGTTCAGATGGCATTTGGTATGAAAGAAAGAAAAAAGGAGAAAGTTTGATGAAAAATCCGGCCAAATTTGAAGCATCCAGCAGGAAAAATGGTTTGGAGATGCTTTTCTTACTATGGAGATGGAGATTTAGTGCTCATCAATGGAACTGTCAATGCCGAAGTTTATAAAAGAATCATTAACCACTTCACACCCGCGCACTCACTGGTGAGCGCAAATCTTCTCTGGCGTTAGATCCGCGCGCTCATCCGTGTGCACGATCATTTGGCGTTATGTCCGCCCGCACTCAACTTTGATATTTTCATATAAAAAAAACCTGGGATGCGTTCACACATTCTACTGATTTACGCGATGTTACTTGTGTCCCAATTACACGGATAGCAATCGAAAAAAATATAAAATAGTGTACTATTTTTTCACGTAAGTAATGATACATTACATGTAATGATACATTTCAAATGTATATATGTTTTTTTTTCTTCAAAGGTTATCAGAAAATTGAGGATCATCAGATAAATATATATTAGAAAAATATTCCTGCATAGTGCTGATTTTTAACAACAATTTTATAATTTCAAATTTAATTTAAATCCAGTTCTATAATAAATACCAAAAGAGAACAAAAAGTTGTTTTAAAACAACAAACAGATTGATAAAATCACAAAAAACTTGATCGCTCGGACCTACTTTGAAACCGAGTGTGAAGTGGTTAATGATAACCTTGTTCCATTTTAATTTTTTTTTTGTTTTTTTGTTTAGGCAAAAATATCTAACATCATCTTATGTTCACTGGTAAAAGATTTAATAGAAAAGCTTGATATTTCAACATTGTCATGCCCAGTCCTGATTTAAACTCCATTGAAAATTTATGGCAAATTATGAAAACAAAACTCAACAGAGACAAGGCTGCCGATTTAAAATCACTAATAACAACAATAACAAAGGGCTATTATGAAGAGATAAGGCCAGAAACAATAAAGAACTAAGTAGATTCAATGCCAGCCTGGATTTCAACTGATAAAAAATAAAGGCGGGACCATAAAATATTTTTTTTCCTTTAATCTTATTTTCAAGTATTTTTCCTCAAAGTATTGTAATAAACAGAATATCCAAAATATTGTTTGTTAATTTTAACTGAATCTTCAAATCTCCTATTAAAATATATCTATTCTTTATTTATAAATGCAGAATAACTTGTATTAATAGAAAAAAATGCAATGCAAAAACATTAATTTATATTTCCGGCATTGGTGTTTTAAATAAAAACAGTTTATTAATTGATTCCTAAATACTTGAGATTCCAACATATTATTCATATTGTGTTTGTCAGATCAATCTTTTGAAAATATTCTCTTTGGCATAACAATCGTCGGTAAATTACAAAATAATTGGATGCAAAAATATTCATAGCGAACGTTTTATTTGTTCCATAATTAAAAAAAAACAAATATAAAAAAAATCAGGAAGAGATCTAATTATCTATTTATGTATATGACAAAAATAAAATCAGCGATTAATTCTAATACTATTTCTTCATCACAAAAGTGAAAAAAAATAAACATCTATATAATATCACCATTCACGAACAAAATTATTTAATGGACGGAAGATGAAATAGATTATAATATACTGGAAAACGACGCATTTGCGTTAGGAATGTATCCCCGATGGAAAATATTTAAGATGAATGATGTAAAAAATTATATTCAAATGCCAAAATCCATTTATGACCGAGTCCATGAATCCCAATGGTATATAACATTTTTATATATAAGTTCAACATAAAAAATACACAGCAGGAAGCACAACACAACACACTTTTCCACAATCAACGTGAATAGATTCCCGGCGTTTAATCGAAAACCAAATCGGTGTCCCTATGGGCCTGCATGGCTGCGTTTGGCCTCGACAACGACACTCGATTTTCAATTGTGGAGCTCTGATACGACGGACTGGGAGTCGGAGCGATGGAACTGCGTCTTTGCCACCTGAGGCCCATCACGCTTTGTCCTCTTGTGAATGAACTGGGGCACAACGAAATAACAATGCACACATACTAAAGTATATCATAACATTTATACATGTACATATCCATACGCAGACAATGCCCGTTTAAATTAAACGCAGATTTTTAAAAAATCGGACATAATTCAATCGCCATTGTCGTCGCATGAAAATATCATAATCAATATAACATTGACGAGTTTCGATCTGTTTACATAACCAGTGTGTGTAATGTGTGTGATACATGAAATGTTTGATGCGCCTTTCACACTTTGAATAAGCATAAAATAATTGATGATTAAAATCCAATCCCTTTTTTTTGTTCAAATATTTGGCGAAAAATAATTACATTGCTAAATAATAATAAAAATAAAAAAAAAAATACAACGTCACAAATATTCAAAATTACTTTTACTAATTTTTACAACATTTAAGCATGCAAAACGTACACGAATAATAAAATTCTATTTAATCTCAGTGCAACAAGTCACCGGATGAAATTTTTTTACGTATCTAATAGCCATGCAATGAAAAACATACGGTTCTAATCGTTCACGTTACATCGTACAGTTATACGAAACAATTTAAATGCAACATGTTGTTAGAAGTCGATTTTAAATTATACGTATGGCTTAATGAAATGAATTATATTGCAATGGTTTGATCAAATCAATCAGAACATTAATCGTACATGCAAACTTATTTAATCGAGGACGATTTTAACTTCTTCTAAATGAGGATAATATTTTTAATGCGCAAAATATGGCACTAAACGATCAATATACACATATGTACATACGCATATAATACAATGGAAAATTAAAATTATTAGGAAATATTATTGATAAAGTAATTAGTTTTGAGATAGAGAAATGATAATTATTCGAGAGAAATCTCATTACCCAATAAATACATACACATATATGTATAGAGAGATATAAATTTAAATAGAAGCCGGTGAAGAAGTGTAGTAGATTTAATTAGCATGAAATTTTGAGGAAAAAATGTATTAAACATTATTAATCGTATAATTTGAAAACGTAAATTATTCTTTGATTATTATTGAAACGCGTAAAATCAAAAAATGCTTTAGGTTTTCCTTCTAAACAAATAGGATTTATATAATCCGAATACGATAAATCTCATAAAACAGCAATTTTTAATAGCATTTCGTATGACAATAGATGTAATATAAGATTTATCAAAATAGACATAATACTTGTACGAATCGAAAGTATATATTATTACTTACGACTGTGCATGTTGATTGCTGAGCACTTCTTCGGGATCAACTTTTCGTATTTCGCTCTCCCTGACAGCTTCCGTCAGCGATTTAAATGCCGTATTATAAATCCTATACAAAATTACATTATTAAAACACGCACTATAATATTAAACTAAATCAATACATAAATTACTTACACTTTGATAGCCACATCTGGAATAATGATCGCAAGGGGGATAAGAAACAGGCCGAACCAAAACACCGGAGACGAGAATACCATAATCTCCATTCCGCGCATAACGGCACCCAAACCAATGGTGGGCCAAAATTGACTGAAAACATTCATCATAATAAGTAAAAAAAGAACGGCTCTAAAATAAAACAAAATAAATATCAATCACCTGTACACCGCAACAAATATAAACCACATAAGTAACGAACACCATATAGCTACGTGAGTCAACCAAGTCCATGAATTTGTGACGAGACCAGCTTTAAAACAAACTGTCATAATAACGTACTGAAATTAAAATATATCGTTATGATCCGTCGAATAATATATGCGTTTAATATCGATTTAATTACCGTATATACAAAGTTTCCCAGTACTAAATATCCACCGTCTTTACCATGCACCCAAACAACATCGTGCTGGGCGGAATACATTGGCAACCAGAATAAAAATACAGAATGAAGTAGTGCGTTGAACATCCATATCCAAAATACTTTGACGTTGAACAATGTACCGCGTTGTGACGATGTATATAGATGAGGATGCTGAAAAACGTACAAATGTATAAATATCAAGTAAATACGAAAATTTTAAGTCAATGTAAATTTGACCGTTTTCCGGCTATAATAATAGCCTTTCATTATCGTGGGCGAATGTGATCTAACGTTTGACAACGTTTCTGCAGAACAGACTCTATCAAATATCCCCATTGCAAATGGTGGCATGGCCACACGCACTCAAGGTTGATACCCGCTGTGACTTGTTACAAGATGACAACGCATAGATGTTAATAATGACATTTGTAGGAATGGGACTATGGCGTAAACCAAGCCCTACCTGTACTTGTAAAAGTATCATCATCATCCTCATCATCATTTGCCAGCCCCAAGGCTCTCACTCGCTAAGGGCATGGGCCTTACCAAGCTCTCGAATGGCAGTCAAGGCCAAAGGAACCTGAGTCTCACACGTGACGTGAGGGGCTCCCCTTTCGATACTACGGGGACCCAAACCGTCTTGGTATGCAGTTTTTTCTAAAGAGTTTTCCTCTTCTACCACTGTTGATATCAGATTTCCTCTCGACTGTGTCCAGGCAAGTAGGAAGGGGTTTGTCTCGGTATTTGTTTATTCTCTTCTCTAAGGCGTTATCTGCAAGTATATATTATATATACTCGCAGATAACGAGTCACGAGTCACGAGTGAGAAGTAGCGAGCGACCGCACACACACCCATATAGATATACACAGACATACAGATGGACATATGCCTAAAACGAGTCTCAAGTAGCCGGTCGCAAGTGATTATTAGCCCTATTGCACAATAGCAATCCTTTCATTATGGGAAAGACCTCCTCAGAAAGAAAGAAGGAAGAGGAGCGAAAGTATCGATTAGTAACAGATTAGGGTTCTCCCTCCCAGGGTATACTGGCTCTGTGTTGAGAAATCCGTTAGAGACCAGATTTGTTTATGCACATAAGGATATGTGTACGCATACATGTATATATTTTTATTTTCAAGGGGTGCACTATTTATCAAAGTTAACTTGGGTTTTTACTCAAATCCATGCAGGTTTATGTTGACTGTAATATAAAAAATATTTAAAAGAGATGCTGACCATCAATTATAATGGTATGGTAGTTAGGTGTCTTCCATTCCGATATTTTTTTTTTTTTAAAGTTTAACTTGGCGGCTAAGAGGTAAGGTTGTAATATATATACAATTATGTGAGGACTCTCCTTTAGGCGCAAGATTTTTCCCACTCTTGGCCTTGGACGAGCATCTTCTACCACTGCCGGTATTCAGTTGGTATAGTGTCCACCTTCTCGTTGTCCAACCGGTAAGTAAGTAACGCAAGTTTCGCATCAGTTCCGTGCAGAACTGATTCGAAACTAAGAGGCACCCCCAGGCGACCCCCATCAGAGTGTTTATATAATAAATCACTGAGTTGGTTTAACATCTGGAATCCCTCTGATGGTTGGTTGGCAATTGGTTGGTTTGCAGCTGGTTACCCCAGAGTCGAGTTCGGCAGTTGAAGGCTAACTCATGGACGATAGCGGTAACCCAGATTGTGTTCCTGGAAGACGTCTCCTTCCTCCCCGGGATTATTTGCCCTGTTAATCTTTATTCAACTGGAGTAGTTCCTGTATGCTAGTATCGGATTTTACCCTTCTCACTGTGTCCAGGCAAGTAGGAGGGGGTTTAAGTCAGAATCAGTCAAAGAGTTGAGTAGAAGAGTGTAGTATTATTAGAGCTGTGAATCAGATGACTCACACATTTCATACGTCCTATTGTTTACGTTAGACGTTAATGAAAAATAAAATACTAACCTTTAACATTGTTTCTGCGGAACAGACTTTATCGAATATCCCTATTGCAAATGGGGGCATGGCCGTAAAAGCGACATTATAAAGACCAATAGTCCATCTTTCAAATAAAATTTGGCCCGACCTAAAATATATCAGGTATATAATATAAATTCATACGTATATATATTGAAATTATGCGTTTAATATTACTTACCATCCTGAATAGATTGCAAACCATAATTCAATCACATATAGACAAATATTTTTATAAAAACTATACAAAATCAGTTTGCACATCCTACTATAATTCCAAGCTCCGTGTACTAATAGTAATCTCAGAAGAAAACGAAACTAAAAATGGAAACATTGCAATAAATATTGTTCGATATTAATTCGATGGTGGTAAATATATATTATTTATTATATATATTTGAATAATCATCACCTGCGCTATACTGTAATCCGAAGCACAAACAGCTTGTAAACCTTCCACCCCAGATATTCCAACGCCAACGGCAGCCCTCTGTATCATAGCAACGTCATTAGCTCCATCTCCGATAGCCAATGATACAGATTTTGTATGCTGAGATACTAATTCGACCACTTCTGCCTTTTGAATGGGAGATACTCGACAACATATCGCAACCTTACATGAAATGCAGAGATCTAAAAATTCAGTCCTCAAATCACAGCTCAGTGCATATTTAAGTGTTTTCCCATCAATTATCAATGCGATGTTATTCGTTTTCTTTAAATCCGGGCCTAGATCTGAATTGTGACGGAGTATTGAATCACGTGTATTCTGGAAATATAAAATTAAATTAGATACATAAAATATATTACCAAATATGTAAATGATTTTTGTAAAAACGTACATCTAAGCTGTCTTCATTCAAAATAATGAGCAACATTCCTTGTTCAATTAGTTTTGCCGAATATCCAATATTAATTGCAGTCTCTTGTTTATCACCCGTTAATATCCAGACGTTTATATCAGCTTTTATAAGTGCAGCGATTGTTTCAGGTACGCCGTCCTATAATAATGACAATATATTTTAATTTTATTCGAGAGTAGTAGATAAAATATGATTTGATAAGAAGTAATAAAAATTACCTGTAATTTATCCTCGATAGCGGTAGCTCCTAACAATCTTAAATTATTTTCTATTAATTTGGCTGCTTCTTCAATTTTTTGTTCCCTATAATTCATGGACGTTCTTGCTTTATGGTACGTGTGTTTCCATTCCTGAAATAATTAATAATATAATTAATATTAATATGAAATTGATTATTGTTCGATAAAAAAATATCATTACATCGTAGAATTGGATGGGAACATCTGCAACGGCACAGCATAGAGTTCGTAGACCTTCAGTAGCGAAATGTTCCAAATGACTAAGGGTCAATTCACTGTATTTTTGTCCGTGTGTGCTCAATCGCTCGTATATCACAGTATCAGCACCCTTGCAAAATAACTTGATTTCTCCTGAAATTTCATAGTGAAAATGAGATTATACTCATAAAATTAATGAGTTGGATTGTACAGCAACAATCGTTACCTGTTGGTGTTCTAACTATCACCGACATCCTCTTCCGTGTAGATGTAAATTCTAATACGTTTAAAATTTCATACTTTTCTCTAACTCCCATTGCAATAATTTCGACAAATTGTGGTGTACGTACGTCAAAAACAAACCCAAATTTAGCAGCACCATAAACCAAAGCTCGTTCATCTGAGAAAATTTCATTAGTAAATAAAATCAATTATAAACATTTTATATATATATATAAATATTTTACTTTAATACTAACCGGGCGATGCTGCATGATATTGAATCTCTCCTTTATCATTCTTTTCGGGTATAACTGTGTGACATACCGCTAGCAACACCATAAATTCCTTGATTACATTGGCTGTCGGATGATTTTGAATTAAATTTTGCGTCAACAAACAAGTCTCTAAGTTTTCGGGTTCGATCGGTGGGCTGTAGAGAATTTCGCCAATCGAGCACTTTTTAAACTCCATAATGTTTCGCGTCAGTGTGCCCGTCTTATCACTGAAAACGTACTTCACCATGCCCAGTTCTTCATTTAGATTGGACGTTCTAGCTGCAGCAGGAGTGTTAGTCTCGGCGTGAAACATCTCGGTGTCCATTGAAATAAAAATGGCCTAAAAAATCAATTTAAAATAGTTATATTTAACCAGTTTACTCGTGGAAGACTGAAATATTGACCCACTCTAAGTAGATGTATTAGGTTATTCGGAAAGTAATGACGTAATTTAATGAACAAAGTAATTTTCCAGAAAAACGTTATTAAATTTCCACCATTATTTAAAACATCTAACTTTCCGTTAAATTTTTGATATACATTTCGTAAAATTATGTCAGTTTTGAATTGAAATAATCAATTAGTCCCTTTTTCACCTCTTCTAAAAAGTGTTTTAGTGACTTGTAAAGATAATCTGATGACGCAAGATCTGAAGATAATGGTGGATACCAAATTGTTTTACATTCTAACAATTTTTTTTGTGATTTTCAGTAACACTTGATTTTGATTCATAAGTGCGGCCATTCTTTTTTCAGTCTACATTCAATATATCCAGCTGGTTGCAATAAACCTGTGCTGTTATTGTTTGGCCATATGGGAGTATTTCGAGATAGATTATCCCCCTGCAGTCTCACAACAGCAGCAACCATTATTTTTTTTGTCATCTGTCTCTTTTGAATCTCACTCTGAATAATGAGTTGTAGCATTTAATATGTTTCGGGATGTCGCATTATAACCGAAGTAACTGCGTTTTATTATTTTTATGGTTTTTAAAATCTCACGATCCTTGTTAAATGAGAAGTTGACGAACACAACACAACAGAACAACCAAAAATATGTCACAACTTTCCGGATAATCTAATATTAGTTCGACACTTTTCAAATCAAATTTGCATATATTCAAATTCTCATAAAAGATTCCATGCGGAATATATCGACCTTTCCGGATATAAAAGTGTTAATAAACATAGTATTATTAAAAAAAGTTAACTCACTTGCATGAATCGTACAATTTCAGCAGTAACTTGAAGCGATATCGGAATAAGATTATTATATAAAATAATAAACGTTAAAAGATTGAAACCAAAGTTTTTATTTACAGTAACTGAAAATAAATAAAAATATTAAATCTCTTAGGATTCATATTAGAAAAAATACGATCATAAAATAGAGAAGACATACTATTTAAACCGATATACCAATCAGTATCCATTCGTCTATTTGTCCAGAATTCATTGAGAACCGCGCTGACGATGCACAATAAAAGCAATATAAGAAATAACATTATTATTTGTGTATTCGTAAGTCTATCGACAGTTGATCTTTTAAGGGGAGCTTTGGTGGCGTTTTTCATTAGCTTTGAATCGTGACCGGTATACATAACTATGCCAAAGATCCACGAGGTATTTCTTAACATCGCGCCTCTCAATAACATTTGATCAGGACCGAGCGGTAACGTTCTAAAAATAATAAATAATTGAATAATTGCAAATATTGTTCACGTCTACGTCTTACATACTTTTTATTGGTTTCTTTGATATTTCCGGTGAATTCGTAAAGATGCCTATTCGGCGGTTCGCATTCTACCGTTGCTGAAAATATTGACAGATCACTAGTTTCCAGCAATCTGGCCGTTTCCGGGAGGGCTTGCCGTATCTTCAAATTAGTCTCTCCGTCTAAATTGGATGTTTCGATAAACGATATCGCCTGAGGTTCGCTGAAAGCAATTTGAATAGAATTTAAAATAAATATATATTTAAAGTATTGCAGAAAATATTGTAATAAAATCACCTGGATGATATTAATATTAAATCGGCGGGGAAAAAATCATCTTTTTGCACCTTGCATATATCGCCTACCTGCAGCTTTTGCCACTGAATCGTTTGCCATTGTCCGTCTCTCAACACGTCAATCATCCGATGATTCGTTTCATCATCTGCCCTATGTCGTTTCTGAAAATAATTAAAAACAACGTAGTATTTAACCTAGCAATGCCGAAGTTTCTGATTTTTCTCGAATAACACTTTTAATATAAATCCTACATATCACAAACTTTTTGTATTTGTCTAAAAAAGTCTAAAAAATAAATATTATAAATAATCATTCTCTGAGATTGCGAAAAAAATAAAAAGAGTTTTTTCTCGCTTGCATCCAGTACGGTAGCTTCTAAGAATTAGAATTGAGAAAGGTTTGTTTCAAGTCTCCGTGACGGATCGGTTAATCAAAATAAATAATCATTAGTATAGAGAGTACGTACCCAATCTTCGGCTATTTCTTTGATTGCACTAACAGCGAGGATAAATACTAGCGGGGTTAAGGTGGTCCATCGCCCGGTCGGTGATACATCAGGAATTTGTTGCAGTAAAGCAATCAAAAGGAAGAAACAATTAGAATATCTTCTAAATTGCTCAAATAAAAAGCACGGGATAAAACTGAGTGCGCTGAAATATAAAACAATGATTAATACAAATTGTTTAAATTATTTTTATAAATAATATATAATAACCTATATTTAGCTGTTGTGATGTGATTGTTGCAAAATTTTGTGGTTTGCGGCCCATTGACAAATATAATCCGATGTTCGTTGACTCCGGCACCGTCAGTGGCCACTGAGGTTGTGGCGTCATCTTCGTCTGAAAAGTAAATAAACAATTAAACACAAATAAATTCATTTATAGCGAAATCTAGCATACATACAATATTTTAATATTTAAATGAATGCATACTTTGTATCATAATAATAGATGTTGAAAACAATTCCGATAAATATCAACACTACATTCTATAATGCACATTAATACTTATGAAGATACAAATCATGCGATACCTAATAATGCAATGATTCAGAAATATTTCGGATAAGAAAACGTTACTATTTTTTATTTACTTAATTCTCATATCTGGCAGATTAAGATTAGATTACAAAGGTATATAAATACGATGCCATTTTGTGATGAACTGATCATTTCAATACATAAATGCTAGGTTATAAAAGATAATTTACATAGAATATTCGAAGAATCTCTACATGCAAGCAGAGTTATATTCTAATATCTAGCTGTCATAAATAAATTTTCCATAAATAATTGAATATCTTTAACGGCGTAATTATTGGGCTATGAAAATTACAATTACAATTACAAATACGAGTACATTAGTTATTCCATACTCATATTGATTAAAGATTTGTGTTCAGAGTGTATACGCTGTGAATTTTACATGAGGATTCTAAGGTCTTAAACTATTTTTAAATCTCGTGAGACTTGAAACCTATGATTTCTGAGCATCTGAAATCTCCGGGATACAATACCATATGATACAATTTTATCCAATTGCAAATTATCTACATAATAAATCAAATAAATAAAAAAATCTCTAGAAAATTTCGTTATAAGGGTCGGAACAAAATTTTGTAGTTACTGGAATACAATTGCTGACTCGAGAAGAATCTTAATACAACACAGTCTCTAAATACTATAATAACCAATGATACAATACATATATGATCTTGCCAAATGTAGCATTGTTTCGCCAACGGTTATAGTCAGATGATACAATTTGAATGTCTTCCGAACCATGTCTTCTTCAACACTTTCGCGGACACTTGAAGAATATAAGCGCATGCCCTGGGACACTAATAATTGACATAATTCATAAAAACCCTGACGAATGAGACTAAGTAAGAGAAATGACCTGGCGAATGAGACACAGTAATTAAAAATGCGTATTGTGTGGAGACAAGTTCTAAACTCCTTGACGACGTGGATAACTGTGGATGAAAATCTGCCAAATGCACTCATGTCCCACGCGTAATAAAAAAACTAGTGCATATGGAAGACTGTCCGCGAATGTGTTAACCGATGATGCACAACTTCATCGACATTTGTACCACGGCTAAACCTTTTTCTTTCGTACCATGTCTGCTAACGGACGTTGGCGATCATGGAGGTTACCTTTGTCCTATCCATTGCTGCCCTAAACATGGAGATGGTATCTCCCTTAAACTACTGTCATAGATTCTTTAGTCAGAACGTTCTTGGTCTTCTGGATCCACATTTTACTTGAGTGAAGAATGAGTTGCAGTATTTGATGTATCGGGATGTCACATTAAATAACCGAAGTAAGTGAATTTTCTTATTTTGATCCTTGCTCATTTGCATCATGAGGTTTGTTACTCTTGTTACCTTTGTTACTCTATCCACCAAATTGATACGGAGTATGCATCTGTACGTCCACATTTCGGAAGCTTCTAGGCGTTTAAACCCCTTTTCTGTGAGCGTCCACGCCTCTACTCTATACAGAAGGACGGAGAACATATAGAATTTGTTTTGTCCAGATAAATGTCGTCCAGTCTTCTTGATTCGACATTTCACCTGTCATCTGGTCCCAGCTCTGGTCCAGATTACAACTCAGGTATGTAAATTTAGATTTTTTTTCTACTGGGGCTCTGTCTACATGGCAACACTCCATTTATTTTGATACCCTCTTTTGTATCTTCAGTAAATATTGAAGATCATTGGGGATAAAATGCAACTTGTCTTACACCATGTAGTATAATGATTCACATACGTTATATATTTTATATGAATAAAATCAAGGTTTTAATTTGAGTTAATTTGTAAGATTGTATGCATAGGATTTCTAAGAATTTCGTTAGAATATCTTGTAATAATTACTACAGATTTCAATATAACTCAATTGGTCCATTGACTTTTGAACTGATAAATTCCAATCAGCCAACAAATCAAATAAATCCTAACCAAATTTTCTGTGAATCACTGGACATATTAATATTTATTAGTTTAATCGATTAACGCACATAGCATAGCACAGGTTTCCGGGTTAACTAACGTATATATGTGTAATTTTAGCGTGGATTTTGACCCACGACTGTGATTAATCGCATTAAAATTTCATAAAGGTTAAACAAACTTAGATAAGGATTTGAATGAAAAAAAATAATATCATCTTTCACATTATTACACATCACTGTAATAAAATTTAAAAAAGGGATTTGTTATCTAAGAATGGTGTAATGTTCAATTCTGGATAAGGAATTACATACGCATATTATAGTGATGAGTATTCAGTAAGATTAATAAGGATTCACGTCGATTAGCTCAGAATTATATATAAGATTACATAGATAGAATTCAATAGTACAATTTTAATAAAAATAGATGTGTGAATCAATTTTTGATAGATTTGGATTTAAAATGATTTATTATAATAGAATCTTTAGATCTATTTGTAAGATTCTATTATGAGAAAGATAACGTTTCATGTAAACAAATAAAATATGACTAATAAATATGGGAAGAGTACGGGGATTTTTTTTACCTAAACGTCCAAAACCAGCAAAGGGCAAGAGAGGGAATCTCTTAAAAAAAAACCGCATACCAAGACGGGCCCCCGCGTTATTGACACAAAGTGGAGCCCTCACGTCACGTGTGAAACTCAGGTACCTTTGGCCTCAACTGCCATTCGATAGTCTGATATGGTCCATACGCTCAGCGAGTGAGTGTCTCATAGCTAGTAAATGATGATGATGATGATAAGATTACATATATATATATATTAATATATGTATTGAAATCTATTTAACTCTTTGCAGCTGTCGTAATTCTTTTTCGGCCTTCAATAATCCTCCAGCGTAGATAAATTAATATATTTTTTGATGCAGTCAAGTACATTATTTAAATTATCGCTCGGTCCATGAGTAATATACAAAAGTTCGAGACCACCAATTGAGACAATCAATAAATTCCATCGTGACAAACATATGAGTCAAGAATTTTAGTCACAATCTTATTATTGTAGAACGTACTTCATAAATATAATAAAAAAATATAATCAATATATTAAAACCATATGGATTTATCATATATTATTTCTTGAATATATTTTTCTATCGATGTATGTCAAGTCTGATGTTAAGTTGAACGAACGACCGATAATTATAACTCGGATTGAAAAATATTATGAAAAATATCAAACATATGGTAGATAGATGTATACATTTTCAGCACAATATGGTAATGAATTTCGATCATATGTTATATTTTAAAAAATTCTCGTATACTTACGACGCGTCACCTTGACCCTGAGGGCCCTGTACAGCGACCTTATCGACATGGTTTCAGGGAAAACTCGAAATACGCAATTCCTCGCTAGACACCCTTGTCATATGGCGCAATACGCATACGATTGCGTCTCAGTCCCGCGGAAAATTTATTGGCGGAAAATTTTTCCACTAGTTTTTCCGATTATTTTCCTTGGCGGCGCTGATCAACAGATTGTGCAGCTGGGAGCGTACAAGGTCGGCACTCGTTATCAGATTATGCGAATAGAGGCGATACATATTTTGTCTGGACCGATGGCGAGGCCCGGGGATGACGGGCCATGCGTGATGAGGAGGCGGCTGAAGACGGTGCTACTCGGGAGACGGTGTACGATGGGATCAGAGGGGCCGGCGAATGCTTGTTCCCCATTGCGCATGCGCGAGTGTGTACTACACTGACAGTCGGACTAGCTTCAGTGCTACTCATACTATATAAATTAATTTAACATAATAAATATGTATTTTTTAATTATTATATTTACTCGAATTATGTAGCTTTGAGAGCGTATTGCATTTTATGAGCTTTGATGCGTGTATGTAAAATAAATATATACGGATTGTTATCAAAAATAAAAGATTGAGAAGCGCATGTTTTCATGTTGATGTTTAATGTCATTACGATGGTCGAACACGATGTATCAATTTTGTGGTCAAATCCACGAAAAACTCAATGACGCAATAGTGCGTTGGCTGTGAAAAGCGAGCGAGCGAAAGGGACGGCGATAGTGGAAAATCGTGCGAGGGGATGAGAGCGTCAGCATTGACTTTCGACGATAGAGTTGTGCCAACTTGTTGAGAACGCTCGATATAACCGCACAGTCGTCTAAAGCAGTGTCTCTTTTTCTGCAAATACAGTTGGAGAGTTGCTGGACGCCGTCATCTGACACGGCGTCATTCGCAATAGCGAAAACAAACATTGCGCCAGATACAACTATGCAAATAGTACCATCTATAATAGTCATTGTTTTTTGTTTGAATAGAAAATTAAAATCAATTACGAACTAAAGATGTCAATAAACTTGTTGAAAATATCGCAGAAGATTGACGAATCTTCTGCTATGGGGGCTTTCCACGTCTGTTGCAGCATTTCGATGCCCTTTTTAGAAAAAAAAACTTTCTCTAAGTTAAGAATCTGCTATCCAAGATTAGTACAATCAACTAAATTTTATTCGATTTGTCGATGCGCTTTAAATACAACTGTACATGGAGATGCGGGTTTAAATTATTCAATGGTTCCACCACCGGGGATTTATGTAGATCGATATTGAATTATAAATTTCTATTATCCGATTTAAATATTTGAAACCAAAATTAAACGTAGCACTTGATCATAAATTTCGGTAATGGCTTTAGTAGCCTTGCTGGCGATCAAGCCCAGATAAAAAAAAGTAGTACAACAACAACGTTTGATGTGTCCTTCGTCGGTTTGGGGGTTGGGCATCGTTTAGTCTAAAATAAATTATAATTTATTGAATGGATTAAATACAAAGATACTTAAATGAGTTAAAATTTATTTAGAGCGAAAAAAGGCTTCGAGGGATATTTGGCACCAAATTTACTATTTTTCCCCTGAAAATTGTGTTACTACCACTTTTATTAACCTAGCCATGCAGATGGGGCCTATTAGCGACCCCCAGTTTTTGATTTTCTCGAATAACTCTTTTAATATAAATCCTACATGTCACAAATCTTTTATATTTGTCTAAAAAAGTCTAAAGAATAAATATTATGAATAATCAACAATATTCGCTTTTGTGGCGCGCGATGTTTTTTCTCGTTTGCATTCGGTGCGATGTGCCGAGTGCGAGTGAAACGTGCGATTGATACGTGCGGCGAGAGTTAAGTCTGTCGCAGACATCGCCGAGAACGTTGTAATTGATTAATTAAAAAATACAAAATATGAATCAAATTATGAATAATAATATTATTATTAGAATAATCATTTTTTTAATTAAAAATGTCAATACGGATCGGTTAAAATAACGACATTTTCGTCACGAGTCTCCAATATTATGGTTTTTCACGATTTAAAAAAAAATATAAACAATTATCAAGAAAATCTGATCATTTATCTACATGTTATTTTTTTCGCGGATGCGTTTCTTTGCAGATAACGACACGAGAATGCATTTTTTATATGATTACATCTGGAGCGTATCTATGTACATATCTAATAGCATTGAGTGTATGCATAATATTTAACAAATAACTTTCACATTATTTTTTAGTAATAGAACGACCAGTTTTTTGTCTATTGATTTGAAATCAATTTTATCAGATGCAATAGCTTTTTTTTACATATATCTTGTTCCAAATTATTTTTTTACTCTCAAACTCCGCAAATCCATCAAGTATCGTTTATTTTATTAGCTACTTTTCATTAGATAGAAGACACAATCAAAGAGAAAAATAGTTGGCAAGACATCATAGAAACAAGAATGATTTATAACCGAATCCAAATTCTCGGCGTTAATTAAATTCCTGTTTCTAATTCTTAAATATAAAACGAATACTTTAATCCGTCCCGATATTCTTTTAGATGAAAAATGGTCACCGCGTAACTACAGGTGTCCCAAAAAAAATAGATACACAGCTAGAATGATTATAACCTCAGTTTTTAATCATATATAATTAATATTTAATTTCCAAAAAAATCTACATAAAATGTATAACTTTTCTTCCTGTTATTACCGTTCTGGTCAGTGCCCTGATGATAACGGTGGGCAATTGATTCACAAACTTCAACAAACATATCATTTGGTGTTGTGGCGCATTCTTCCTCAATTGCGGCATTCATTTATTTCAGTATCGTCGGTTATCTGGCGTAGACTTTATCTTTAAGGTATCTCGTAAGAAAAAGTCTAGTGGCGTCAGGTCTTATTCTCTACGACCTCTTCGTCCAAGCCATGTTTGGAAAATTCCCATCAAGATATGCACTTATACCACGCTGATAGCGTGGAGCTTCTCCGTCCTGTTGGAAATAAAATCGCCATCTTCACCAAAGTCCTCCCAAATGCGCAGTAAAACAGTAACATTATTACAGTAAATTCAAGTAATAGACACCAGTGTATACATTTTTTTGTGACATCCTGTATTCACATGTCGACTGCATTATTGCGACAGTAATCGATGTCGGTTACAGTGGTAATCGATGTCGATTACAGTATATCGTCTCGACCGACAAGTGTTGCCACGACCTTGCGGAAACCACACATGACCCGTCAATGAAAAATTCATGGAAAATTGGAATTGCTTTCCCTGCGGTAATTGTGGATTCACGATCGATATTGCAGACGAAAGAAAGAGCGCGCTGTATCGATTACTGAAGATTTTAGCACGGACATATATATAATTGTTTCAGATGAAAGCTCGAAAAGAAAATTCCGAATTTATTATGGCCGAGCGAGAAGTGTATAAGAGCCAAAATAAATTTCGCTTGCCAAAATATTATTAAATTATTTTCACAAGAAGTTATCCATCTATGAATATTTCATTATATCGTAGAATGAATTACATACACACACACAATACAATGCAAACAGACGAAAAATTCAAAAGAAAATTTACTGAATTATGCAAATCGTTGTGGTACCTTAAATAGGATAATAGCCGACGCCCTCCCAAGGCCACGCACGTATATATACGTGCGTGCTTTTATACACATCCAAGGACAGCCACATAATGAGTTTCGCCATATTTGATAATAAATAATGATGTTATGTATATATTTCAGGGTGAAAAAAATAAAATAATAAAAGCGTATCGATCGGGCACATTCTCAAACGAGGGCGCGTATAAATTATTTTGACTCTCATAGTTTGAGAGTCGGAGAAATTATAATGGGATTTGGCCACGACCTTTTCGATGACATTTACAAATGGCAAAACTCAATTATTGCAAAATACAATCTACAAATACAGAATTAAAGCGGGGAACACGTACAAATAACACTAATTTCAAATCATACTGAGGGATTCGGGATCGATTATTAAATTTTACCAATAAGTAAACGTCTCCTGAATTGATATCCTTTATTGGTACGCGTCAGTAGTTCCATTATATCCATCTGAAAATGTTAAAACTTACACGTTGCATATAAAAATACACATATACATATGATGATAATAAAAAATACAACGCGTGTACTGTTTAGATTGTTGTAGATTTTAGATTATCAAATAATATATCATGACATGGCATGTGTGGCAGGATCAAATATCATTTTCAAAATGAGGGTGAATACGTACATCAAATATATAATTCATAATTGTAAATATTATTCTTGAAATGTTTCAATTCAGAGTAAAAAAAAATATACGGAAAATTCGCTAAATTTCATAAATAATCGAAAACTGTATACAGTAAATCACTCAATCAAAATATTCAAACATGAAAACATCCAGATTGCCAATCCGGATGATCTAAGCAAGGGAATACATATGTTTAAACTCTTTTACACATTTTTGTACATTTAAATCGAGGTCTAAATTCTTTTGTTTTAAACACATAGCATCAACAAATTCAATTTTATTAATATTATTATATATTACAATATACATGCGGTGTGTCTTTCAAGAATGCCAAAAACGAATCATCATCTTCGTTATTTTTTAAAGGTAGACCGCATACTAAAGTAGACCAGTTACGGTAGACCGTATACTAATGTAGGACCGGTACGGTATACCACATGCCAAAGTGGCACTTAACTTTTTGCACTCGAAGCTTTTTGAAGTCCTCAATACAATGCATTTGTGCAATATTATCATTGTTTATAAATATAGTGAATAAAAATAAAAACCTAAAATTATAATTTTATAAATAATAAGTAATTCATTTGTTGCGTGCCCGTAACAGCGGCCGCATTCGAGTCATACGGAAACTGCGATGCCGCTTCTCAGGCGGCATTCGAGTACAAAGGGATAATATTTTATATATAATTTAATTATTAGACATTAGTTTTTACCCATGTTTAAATTTATGGACTTTTCTATTATTTTTATTACTTTTTTACACGGTTTTTAGTGGAACGTGTCTACAGTGTAGAAAAAGAGAAGATTATACACAGATTCGAAGACCGTTGAGACGAGCTAAGCATATTAAATCCATACCATGAATTTTCTAAAACGATTATATTAATATTTATATATTAATACATACATAATATGATAGTATTTACTATGTAATCCTTTTTCGTAGAAATCGAGGGTATATGTATTTGCAGTATTATTAGCAAATAAATATAAATTTATTTTCATGTCAAGGATGCTACAGTCAATGGCCGGTCATGACTGAGCTAACCAAAATTTGAAACAACCGTGGCCACAGAAATACAGCTAAGATCAATATCCATATTGCGAGTACTATTAAGGCGGTAAACCAGGGATGCATAGACTTTTTAAGCCGCAGGCCGCAAAAAAATAATGACTTATAAATAAACATTTTTAAGTCGTTTTATTAAATAAAGACTTGACAATATATTTTAAAAAAAAAGGTTGCTATTTTGTTAAGTATTTATCAAAGTTTACTAGGGTTTCTAGTCAACTCCATGCAGGATTATATTGAATATAATATAAAATATTGTTTATAAGAGATGCTGACCATGAATTGTCATGGTATGGTAGATAGTTTTGTTTCATTTCCGATAAGTTCAACTTGCAGATAATGCCTTAGAGGAGAGAATAAACGAATACCAAAAGAAACCCCTTCCTACTTGCCTGAACACAGTAGAGAGGGTAAAATCCAATACTAACAGGGTAGAAGATGTACGTCCAATGCCAGCAATGGCCAAGAGACGGAAACTCTTCACAAAAAACCGCATACCAAGACGGCTTGGGTCCCCGCGGTATGGACACGAAAAGGAAGCCCTCACGTCACGTGTGAGACTCAGATTCCTTTGGCTTCGACTGCCATTCGAGAGTTTAGTAAGGCCCATGCCCTCAGCGAGTGAGAGCCTTGTGACTAGCAAATGATGATAATATAAAAATATATTTTTCCTCAATTTGTTTGGGAGTGCTGCAGTGTATATGAACGAGCCGCCCCTGGGAGATTCTCAAGCTCGTAGAGTATTATCAAACCAGAGATAAGCTGTAATCTAATGACAGCTGGAACAGGATAGAGTGACAAAATATAATCATGATTGGCCTAAAATTTGAAGAAATGGAGAGCCCTAGAAACATACTAAAGCCTCGTTACAGCTCTTCAGATCACAGTATCGAGCAAGGAATGAATAATGATGATTATGAATCAATAACCAAGAGGAATTCCAAAAAACTGACTAGTTATCAGATCTGCGAACGTTCAAATAAAATAAAAGAAAAAAAGACGAACAGTTCTTCGGAACAACAAACCATGCTTCACCAATATCAAAGAAGAAAGCCACAAAAATATTTCACCGTCTTTATCGTCGATCATAGTTTTCGAGAGTATGAAAGAAAACAGACGAAGTGGTAGTCTCGTATTCTCTAAATCGTTGATTCGTACAAGGATTGGAGAAAAATCTAATAAATTTATATCATATCCAAAAGTCTTGCTAATATTATTTAATGCCATAGTAAACAACCCTTAGCATAATAATATCTAATGAATCAAGAAGTTGAATATGATTTCAACACATCATCGTTGCAAAGAATAATACAAAAATTGTTTATATCGCATACGAAACTTTGGAAACAAACCAATTGTCTGATCACACGTTATTTTCAGAACGAGTCATAACAGTAATTCGCTAATGAAAAACAACTCACACTTGCTGCAGCATCCACATATTCAGCGCATTACAAAACGATCAATGCTGGTTTTCCGAAATAGCGATGGCCTCCTTCAGCTCCCGATAGATAAAGATCCAGTCAATCAACCTCACCAAATACAGCAGCAGACACGTGATGCCGTAGGCAAAGATCAGAATTTGTACCAGCATTTTTGTATGCGAAAAAAAAGACGATTTTTAACAGCAATAGCGCTATTTTTCTGGCTTCATCTCAGACATTAGTTGAAGGGTTTCCACCCAAAGTCGACAGCCTTGCGCCCGTGTCGAAGAACCGACAATGCCGATGGCACCAATAGCACTGAAAGAAACCATACACGATATTCGCAGAAATCCCTCACTAATACGGAAAACTTAATAATACTGTTTACATTATCAAAAAGCGGTTCTAAAAAATCACGTTATGGAAAAACTATCGTTTCCGGTTAATGAATGGACGCCGCGGACAGGAAGATGTCGTTTGTCATACAAAGGATCATCGCGTGATGATTGACGAAAATTGAGGTAGTATTTTCGGTTTATTGGTCAAAGCCATCGAATTATATAGTGCGGTATCAATGGATGGGAATAGCTTTAATTTGGCGGGCGTCCAACCAACTAAAAATACCGTAGACATCATTCATAATATTGTTCATGAGTCCATGAGATTCATCCATCAATGTTTCTGTTTACCATATCAATTGATATCAAATTTAAAAGGAAACGTTCAATTAAACGTGTGTTAAATGCGCTAATATGACACTTGTCAGTGCGCATGCTCATTAATGCGGGCCGAAAATGAGCGTTTGTTACACTTACAATGTAAAAATAAATAAAACAAATAGTTTGACATGTAACACGACATGATTGACATTCATACGATCGGTCACATAATTTTCTGCGTGAAATAATTCAGTCCGGTGGTGATTTTCTTTACATAACACAATGTAAGTAAAAAATAAAACAATTTCAGCCTTATGAAAATTGGTCATTATCATTTGTATTTTTCCAACCCCTAATTCATTTCATATTGTGTTCGTATATATGAACATGACAAATGTGAATTTGATGTAATAATTATGATTTTGCAATCAATCTCTAATACAGTTCAGTTTGAGTTTATTCTGAGTGTTATAAATAAATAAAAACAATTAATTAAGCAATAAATCTAAACAACAACCCCATTTTAATATATTAAAATACTAATCATTCGTTTTAAAATCAGAAGTTTTTTTAAAACCAGAAATCAGAAGGAGTCGCTGCTCTCACCGCCTCTGGAATCGCATAACCCAAATGCCACACCTACCAATCCATGAAGACCTCACAAATCTTTCAATCATTCCGGTAAAATCAAGAACACTGCCGTGGACAGCCCGCGGAGAAGATGATTCAATAATGAAATCGCAATGAATAGAAGAATGGAGTGGGAGTGGAGTGGAAGCGAATAACGTATTCCCCGATCCCACTATGGAGCCGAGTGGATTCAATCTCCCGCGCAAAATGTGGGTAACTCTAAACCGTGCCCGCACAGGTCACGGCAGGACAGCGGAAATCCTCTACAAATGGGGGTACGCAGAGAGTCCCACATGTGAGTGCGGAGCGATTCAGTCCACCAAGCACATAGTAGAGGAGTGTCAACTTCACTCTTTCCCCGGTGGCCTAGCCGCGTTAAATACCCTTAGCCCGAATGCACTAATGGCTGGCGCGTCCGCGCCGCTATAGGCCTCCCAGAACATGATCATCATCTAACTTGACCAACGCATCATTACACCCCGATATCCTGCCATCCCATTACCTCCTAATTACTATTTTCACAATTAATATTACTATTACTATTATTTTCATTATTATTATTATTATTATTATTATTATTATTATTATTATTATTATTATAGATTATTGTCATTATTATTATTATTGTTTATTATTATATGACTGTTGATTATAAATAAAACCATGTATTCTGTATTCATACGACAAATAAATAATTCGTTTTAACGTAATTATAATAAAATAAACAATAATACTAATTTTAATATTATACAAAAAATAATCTGCTCTGCGAAAACAGATGTGTTCATTATCATAAAAAGAATAATATATTTAATATTTTTTTTTTATATTATACATAAACTAAAAATGTTTTCATATATCCTTGGATACATATGAAAATATATAAAACTAGCACATTATTTTAATATAATATATATAGTTCCCAGTTTTAATTTCAGGCTAAATTTTCTAGGTTTTTTTTTAATAATTCTGGGAATTAAAGTTCCCAAGTGTTAATTACAACAAAATATCTAATTAATGGTAATTAGATGGGATTCAATACATATAAAATAAAAATGGTACCTTAAAATCCTATTTTAATTATTTAAAAACATAAATCCTTCTACATGAAAACCATCCATACTACTCACAAGATTATCAAACTTCTCGACTTGCAAATACTTAGTAAATTATTCCCAGGTAAAGTTAAAAAAAATCCAAATCAGACAACCATAATAACCTCCTGCTGGACCTTTTAAATGCATTTATAACTAGTAGTAACTAAGTTATTAGTCGGATAGATATCCGACGAAAACTATAGATTCAGGGAATTCTATATGACACTGGCCAGGGGTTATGTAAGAGGAAGAGACACATTACCTCCGCATGTTTATAAAACTATTTACATAGGTAGTTGGGCATTGGAATTAATTAATTTAATTATTATAATTAATTTAATTATAAAATAAAATATGTATATAAAATTTTAATCCAACAAAAATAACATTAAAAATAACATGGTTGGACACTTGGGGGAACATTAATGTGAGAGACTCATCCCCCCTGCATCTTTAGAGTCTTTAGAATCAAATCTTTATATGAATGAATAGTGCTGTGGAATCTTTCTGTTATGCCATTCATCCATTGTAGTCAAATAAATAAATAAATTTCGACCCTTTTAATCTCACCACATTCAAAATAACAAAATTAAAACTTCAATGAAAAGGAAAAGAGGCTTAGTCTCACACTCTTGGAATCAAGAACAAATTTTGCCTATGACAGTGAAACAAAATAGCATTTATCTTACACCTGAATATAAAGCTCCATGATTCACTGGAAGCTCCTCAATTTATGATTTTTTTGATGGATTATGTTGATAATATTTCTAACTCCCCCTGAAAACTTATTTTCGTATGAAATATTTATCATGAAATTTTAAAATCGAACTTGAACTTGAAAATAATAATAAGATTCCCAATAATCAACGAAAAACGAAGCTATGACATGAATTTTCTATACTAAACTTCCGATTAAAATTTTCTACTATTTTTACAACTATTTTTTATAATACCTAAGTGATTACTTGAAGAAATGGATATTATTCTACATTGTATATTATTCATGTTATCAGAAGCCTGTATACATAAGAACAACACTGCAATAGTCAAAATAAATTCGAGTCCATCAGAAAAGTTTTCAGTGCTCAAATAAGTGAGACCGGGGCTAGGCTCAAATTCTACGAGTATATTATTAGAAAAGCCCTGGAAAACTGGAAAGGCTAATTAAAAATTTCGGGAAAACAAATTTCCAATTCAAGATATGCGGAAGATAATACATTGATTGCCACCACCAGTGAAGTAGAAATGGCCGAACTGCTCAAAAGTGTTGAATGTGAATGTAAGAAAGTAGAACTCGAGATCAATATTTTCAAAACTAAGCAGATGATAATTGATATAAGAAATCAGCTATCCAGATCCGCTAATCTTCCGGATTTGGAGAGAATCGAAGGATTTCTCCATCTTAGATCTGTACTTACGAGTAACGGAAATTGTAAACCTTAAAATAAGCAGGCAAATTGGAATGCCTAAAAATGAAATGTTTAAGTTATCGACAATTTGGAAAAACAGGGACATATCCAAAAAGAGAAAAAAATATTTGATACGTAGTTTGATATTCTCTATTTTAACACTATGCGGTCGGGCATATATCTAGGCGAACTTTGTCAGAGGCCGCAATATTTTTTGAGAATTCACGTTTTCCCAGCGGTGAATCGGTCTTTCAAAAAAAATGCTCGCTTCAGAATTGCACCGCCTTTTCGACCCTTAGATCCCTAAGGGTGCGACTTATAAATTACGGCTCATTAGCTTCATCCGGTCCTCAACGAAACGCGATATTCAATGCACGCCTCGTATTCGTAATTCGTAAAATATACTTTTAATTGTTACCGTCATATATATTAGCAAAGTATACATATGTGAGCAAAGTTCAATTTGCCAAATAAAAAATTGAACTGTTGAAAACCTCTGATTATAATAAAAATATAAAATAGTACAAATGAGTAGTGCCAGCGACCAATAATAGTTGAAGAAAAAACAAATGTCATATCATCGGCCGCTAACCATCGGCGGCTTATGGTACACACGCTGTATCACCGGCCACCAAGCGTTGGGTACGCCATGGTACAACATGTGTACCAGCGGCCGTTAAAGTGTTAACATACGGCGTCGAAATTTGGACAAGAAGAATGTAGTGCTAATACCATGGACCGCTAAATGCACAAACATGTCAATCCTGGAAGACATGGGGAACAGAACAAATGACAGACTTTCAAGTGTATGTCTCAAAAGGATTCATCGTTACATTGGACATCTTGCTACTTTTGTACCAATGATGAAACTGTGTTAGACCGGTCCGACACAGTTCCATCCCTTGCCATTCATCCACACCGCATATACCAGCTTGGGGTCAGTTCAATCGGTGCAACAAAAGCAAGATTTTTCTTGAAACGCGTGATTTTAAAAATTAAACTAAAATTGCTAAAGAACGGTGAGAAGGGAGAGTGAAAGTATCCTTGCACAACTCTCCAAAAGTCGATACAAAGCGAGCCCTGCAGCAAATTACATTGCGGACCAGGTCTGTATGTCCAATTGGGCCTTCCACCGGGAGGCCCGTAGGGGGAATAGCGCATCTGACACCTTGGAGTAAATCGTGACGCGCAACGGTCAGTTAAGGACAGGAACACAGAACGTGACGGTAATCCCGCCAGACGAACCTACACCAACAGTGCGAAGATACTACTAGGCTAAACTCTTCAAGTTTAGCCTTGAAATTACCATGGCCAATCAGGAATTGACTAACCCAAAAGTCTGGGAAGAACCAGATACAATTTCGCCTGGCTCTAATATCAGGAAAGTAAAGATAAGTAGTCAGCCCTTTGGAAGAGGATTCTAACCTCTCCTGCCACTGATCAAGAGCCGATTCGCGGATCCAAGACTTTAGATTTGTCGTCAGAAGAAACTCGTCGCACTTAGTATTGTAGAAAGATGCAGGGGAATGGGCAGAATGCCCATTAGCTGCAGCGATCAAGTGAAGACCACCACTCAATCCAGGATATTCGGGTCAAGAATGGTCACGATCCTCAGACGTGTTTCAACCCATGAAGAAGAAGAAGTGAGTTTCAACATTACACATCAACACAGAATCAATTTCCTGCGTATCTTTACTATACGGTATCATGAAATAAATCCACTATGCATAAAAATTGGCCTTGCGTTTTATATTTTAATTTATGTTTTCACGATCCCGATTTTATTGCCACGTCGACGGTTTAATTTTTTTCAACGAACGGACTTTCCTGCTATTAAAATACAAGGTATTTTTAAAAATAAAGAGTTTTAGAAATCCTGTGATTTCGTATATTTTCTTAATAATAATAATTAAATAAATATTCCATATCCAGAGACTAAAATATGTTAATACGATAAATTATTAAACCTGAACAAATTATTTCTATGAAAACATTTTTTCGAAACTCCTATTACCGCAAATTAATAAATAATGCCATAATATAATGGGCGTAAGTCGTATACCAACTATTTTTTTAAAACCGGTTAATTTTGTGTACACCAGGGGTAGCCAACCTCGATTAAGGAGATAATCAGTATTCATACTGTTTAAATTTGAATGTTTTCAAAACAAATGACTTGACAAATCGCCATTTTGTGTGCTGTGCTAGTATAACAAGTCATAACAACTTTTTTAATGTCCATCAACTAACTCTATTCTTAATATCTTGCTATCAAGATTCGTAAGAGAAAGTATTCAGATCAAATGCTATTTCTATCCTCTGCATCTATATCATATGTAGTGTTAGATATAAGAGTGTTATTGAAATAATGGCCTCGTTGTGAGGTTTCAGAATATTTCGACGCTTCAAGATTTACCTTTTTTTGGGGGGACTTCCTCCCCGTTGGCGGGTGTTGTCGGTGTGATGGGCAAGGGCGCCGGTGCATCCAGAGTCTTCAGTCGCCGTAGTTCCAACTCGGCGCGCCTCGGGGGCCGCACCGGAGGAGGGCTTCCAGGCATGCGGCCTACTACCTTTTCAGGTTCCTCATGAGCCACTCACACTATCGCCGATCGTGCAGACTTCCGCGTGCTTCACGGCCTCCGTTTACATAATTCGAACGCAATGTCTTCCGCGCGCGTCATACCAAATCTACAAAGTTGGTCAACTAACGATATAGACATAGCAAATAATCCATTTCTTTTATCCTTTCACCAATAAAAAGCTGTTAGTTTAATGGATCGCGTCAACTAGCTACATAATAAAATCATATTAATCAATTAAGCGGCAACGGCGTAATGAATATATTAATTGTTAGTCGATGTTAAAGCAGATTATTAAAGTCATAATTTCGCGAAGGTCAATAAAATATGCGCCGAATAACTGTTTTATTGCTATCTATAGATTTCCCGGCGTGAGTTTGTGATTCGGAAAACGTTTCTGTACGGAAAACGGGGCATTCAGGTTACTGGGCCGAAACGCACACGGCTGTTCGACATTTTTATTATTGCATGGCGTGTTAAGTAAGAAAAATCGTAAACAAAAATAATGGAAAAAAAAATGCACCGTAAACAATATTCAAATGTCATTATGTTCTTATCAGCGAAAACGTGGAACACAATTATGCGACAGGTGGTAAAAATCAGCAATTTCCTGTGCATTATTAAACAAATCCGAATCGGACGTTGCGATATTTTATCAATTGATCGCGGAAATGAATATTTTAAAATATTAATCGGTTATAAAAATGGAAAATTGCGGTATCGCGATAAAATATATATTGCAGTTATGATTATAGTGGTTTAATTGACTTTAATTGATTCAGTACCATTCATCGATTCGAATGGATTGTCACAAGATTGGCATCTCAAAGAAAGCACGTGACACAAACACTCGAGTATCGTGCGACGTTTGAACCGAACAAATTAACGCAACACACTGCAGAAATATAAACAGCAACAATGTCACAGCGGCAAATCAGCCGCATTCCGTACGCATCGTATCGAAGAAGTGTTAACACTTTTCGTCAATTGCATAGCCCGCGGATTATTTCATCGCAACGGTTATTTCTGGGAGCGCGTGCTGCCACCGATTGTACGTGTTACTCACTGAAACAATCCGCTGAAAGACTGAAAATTTATATATACACGTTGCGAATAAAAATCAACATCGCCTAGCAGATCCAATATAAAAATGTTGAACGCATAGAGCGGCGTAACAGAAACGTGTCCGAGACGCTTTCAACGTTCCTAATTTAGCAATGACGCGCCGCAAAAGAAAGATCTACCATCTTCGTTCAAGAGGTGTCGATAATTATCAACATTTCATTGAAAAACATTGTTTTTTAAAACGCCATTTTTTTGTTTAAAAATATTATAAAATTATTATGAAAGCAGAGCGAGAAATATTCAACGTAATACAAACTCACACGACAACACTCGCAAGACTGTTGATTTTATCAATACTTCTGCACGAATTGGGTGATATTTTTAAAGTTATGCTATCATTGATAACGAACGGTAAGTGTGAATTGAAAGCACACTGAACATCGCCTTATCTAGAAGTGAAATATCCCACTCAATTAAAGCCACGAATTATTCGGACATGGTTAATTTGGAATAGTCATACGTTTATTAAGGTTTCTTGAAAAAAATATGGACTGAGGTTCCAATATACTACATAAATATTAGTTTTTGAAAATTTTACAACGTACGAAAATGTCAAAGAAATGAAAAGAAAAAGAGTCAGATGATAGCAATAGCGAAATAATGGTGGAACTACAAATGGAAGCAAAATTAATTAAAGAAGGATTAAAATTTGAAACTGAGTTAATATTCTGCACGACAAATTGCATGGAGCTTTATTAAACTTTTTCATTCCGTGGGCCAGACGTATTGCCGAAAGGATTTTAAGCAAACAACTTGAACCAAGTTTTTGATATTAAATTTTTAAAAAATAAAGTCATTTTTTTAATCGAATATCAGATCAAACCCTATAGATGCTTCTTGGTATTTTTCCCAATGAATATCTCCTATAATAAATTTAAAAAAATATATATAATGAGAATAATTCATAGATTCGACTAAAAGTGGATAGAGCGGATAGGGTTAACCCATTTTTGCCCGAATTTTTTTCTCAAAATGCATAATTTAAATTAAAAATAATGATACATGATACAAACGAGATATTTCTTTTTTAGTTTTAGACGAGTTTTTCAAATTTTAAATAATGGGAACTCTGGGCATAGTTGACCCAAACTTGCTAGTCAAATAACATTTCTTGTTGAATGTCAATCATGCTTTAAAAAATCACTGCTCACTCCCTCAAGTTCAATCTTGAAAAATTACTGCACCAGACGCTACACACACTTGTCAGCTATCGACAGATGCAATCTCAATTTATATTCGTCAATGGATATTGAAGTGGTGATAAAAAAAACATAATGTTCCAATATTGAATCACTAGAAAAAAATATACTGGGAGCAGAAAATAAGAGATTTTCATATTAAAAACTATAATTTAAATAATAGGATCTAGAAAACGCAGCTTTTAATTGAACGAGCCAAATCTGGATCCAGCGAGATTCGTCAAGCTCATCAAGAAAATTGCTATCGAATGGATGGATGTATCAAATTTACATCTCATTCTTTCCGGATAAGACGAGAAGGATATTTATTAGTATTATCAAAATAAGATATATTTATTTGTATTGCCAGGTATAAAACTTAATAAAAATCATTTTTTTCGTCAAATTAATCATCATGAATACAAAATCGAAGGTTAATAAGTCAAATAATTATGACTTGATAACCTTGAGTGTTATTTCTCATTGTGTTTGATCACATATTGTTCGATAGGTCTATTAATGATGTCATTGCAAAAATATTTTAATGCAATTATATCATTTTTAATTGTATTTTTAGCCCTTTACACTCGTAACTTGACTGATCAAAGCTTCGAGTTTAAGATAGATGATATATGCGTCTAGATATAACCGTCTCGTTTTATAAAATGTTACGTCAATTTTATGCATTGACCTTGATATATTTTGTATTGGTTTTTGTTATATATAAGAATTCATAACATAAAAAAAATACTGTATTTAACAGAATTGAATCAATATGAGTTTTTTTTATAGAACTTCATTGCTTGTTTTAATTATTTCTTGATTAGGCTACATAAGCAGTTAAAAACTTATGTGAACCGAATTAATTTCAACGTTAAAACCGAGTGCAATAACTTTAATAATGTTAACCCACATACGTAACGTACGTAAACATAGCACTCGATACTTATCGAGACTATTTAACATAGTAACTGATAAAAAATATACATTGCCACTCTTTAACTAAATTCGTATACTTTTTATAGTGCTAATATTTACCAATACCATGTAAATAGTATATGTTTTTTTATGCTAGAACGTTTATTTGCTCTTTATTGTTAACAGTTTTCGCGAAAGATGCGGAAAACTTGGCAGACCGCAGGACCGTGAGCGTGCGATTGGTCCAAAAGTGGCGGGAAAAACAAAAGTTGTATGGATTTAACTGAGGGTCATAGCCAACAACCACCCCACCAACGAACAACACAATACTAGCGGCAATACAATACTTAAATGGAACACTTTCAAACCCTACGGCGCCGGCGTCGGGGCGGTGGCTCATTCCTCGTGCCAGATAAAAGGCCATCGAGCCACAGGGTTGGGCCACCCCCACCACCGACATTCTTATAATTAGACAAAATTTAAAAAAAAAACAATTTCATTCAAAAAGAGTGTTCGATGAGTATACTTAAAAAGTTTGCCATGACCGATGACTTCTAAAAAGTTTGTTACCTGTGGAATAGCTTTCGCCGCTACAAACATTTGTTTGCTTTAGTTTTAAAGCTCGATTAGAATCGCTGAAATAATTTAACTTGAAAATATTGCTCAACACGCTAGGGTTGTAAAGTCGTTTAAAAAACTACTCTGAATTCATAGTCGCATTACTTCAACTTGATTGTGGTCAAAATTCCATTTAACATTTCGTTGTGGTGTAAAGAATCAAAGGTTAAACAGGGTCACTCAATTTGCAAATTGATATTTTTCACACATGCTACCGCCAAAATATGAAAAAATCGTTCGATAATGATGCTGACATGAATAAAATCAAGAAGCTTCGTTAATAGATTGATATTAAGAGATTTATAAATAAAATACAAGTCGTAGTAATGGATTATCGGTCCGATTTTTTAATTTTTCTCGAATAATTCTTTTAATATAAATCCTACATGTAACAAACTTTTTGTATTTTTCTAAAAAAATCTAATGATTAAATATTATAAATAATCATTATTCTTTATTGTCTCCAATTGCGAAAAAATATATAAAAATCACAATATTCGCTTTTGTTGTCACTGGCGCGATGTTTTTTCTCGCTCGCATCCGGTACAATATGCCGAGTGCGAATGAAACATGCGGTTGGCATGTGCGGCGAGACATCGCCGAGTGCGCGTGTTTGGGGTTAGGTTTTAAAATATATTTTGTAAATTGAAGGAAATCAATACATCAACTATTTTTGATGTATTGATTTTTTTTCTACTAAAAAGAACTAATACTATATATTTAACAAAATATTTGCATATGAATTTTTAATTTCGCGTTATTACGTCGAGTTTTTATTGGCGCTAAAAGGCATCATTTTTTATCACAATAGCCAATGATCAATGGGTAAAAAAGTAAATAAGATGATGAAATATATCGACTAAGAGTATGGAACAGCATTTTCTCATTTATAATCCTGACCTAGAGTTTTAAAATTCCGATGGGATCTGTATATTTGTATGGCTGAATTATAAGAAGTGTATAAACAACTTGTGAAACAAAAAACATAGAATTGGATAACAGATCTAATTTTAAAAATGACATTAAATTCCAACGTAATAACATAACGTTCTAATGTCGATAGTATTATTTTTTTCTCAATTATAATACATATTAATGAATAATAATATTTTATATAATTCATTTATTGGGTTTTCATCATTTGTTTACACGATTTTCTATACCACGATATTGTTCTTTTTAAAATAACACGGTTTTATAAATTTCGGAAAACCAGACTTTCCAGAAAACCGGTTTTTGGTGGAACGTATCTACCGTGTAAAAAATAATATATAAAATTGATTTTAAGCGAAAACACCATCCCATTTGATAGTTTTCATCGAACAATATAAAACCATAAAGAAAAACCAAGGCCTGGCCCAATAATTGGAGTTCTACATTTTTTAAATAAGATCCACTGAACGAAGCGCCACGAAATATATAAAGATTTCTCAACCAAAAAAGCTATAATTGAAAACACAACTTAGTTATAAAAGCTTTCTTGACGTTGGAATATAGCCCGGTTTTTTTGTTTTTTGCTCTACTAAATGTTTTTTTTATAATATTTCAGCTTTCCAATCAAGGGATGGGATATTAATTAATTTTCAAAATCATTATTAACGAGATGATATACGCGATTAATAAACAGCAAAGTAATTACGATTAGTAGTAGTATTATAATTTCACGTGACGAAAAGAATTTATGTTTAACTACCATTGATATGAGTAATTACGGGAATTAATTACAATTCGCAATCTAATAATAAGGCGAAATATTAAAAGATACGTAATCTGCCGTAACAATAGCCGTGGGTTAGCGTGTCAGATTAAGACTTGTCCAATGTCTGGTCGTATTTTTACAGTGAAAAAAAAATCGCTGTAAAATTTTGTAACATTTCGTGGGGGGCGGCGGCGTTTTGGGGTCTGACGAAATGAAAAAAAAATTGAAATGAAAAGCGGACCCTGGTCACGCGACATTTTCCTAAATTTTTAATCATAAAAAAAAGGAAAATCCACGCAATCTTGACCGACGACACACCCCTCGACGGTTTGACCGAATAAATACCATTACCAGAACGAACGAATGTGATGGGCTTGACGAAAGTCGAACAGAAATAATTAATCCAAGAAGAGGCACGATGGATTCGGATTATTTATGATTTCGAGCCCATGTTTCGTGACCATCGCGAGTTGCTAATCTAATTTAATGCTAAAAAATATCGGTCACGGACACTGGCCCGTATGTGTTAGCGGATACCAGGTATTAAATAATTGATTCGGCGAAAATTTCAGCTGAAATTTATAATCGACAAATCAATTTCTGAAACATCCGGTATGCGTATACTTCGCGGAACGAATTTCTCAAATGTTTCACTATTCCAAAATGTCGTACCGAAATGATACTCTGGGGATATTTCATAAAGGTCACCTACTTTCTATCAGACGTTGTCAATTCTGAAAAACCAATAAAATAAAATCGAAAAACTGTATTTCGCATATTTCATAGAAAAGCGAAATAAATTCGATTCCATTTAAATTTAAAAAAAATAAAATAAATAAAAGCTCATTAAATACTATCAAATTATCTAATTGTGATGATGTAAATATGATTTTCGTAAAGATAAATGCAAAAACTTATTTTTTGCCATTTAAATTAATTATGGCGATTTTTTATTTTATTAAGAATCGTATGCCGAGATGCCAAGTTGAATGTTCTATAATAAGTAAAAGTTCAGAAAGGAACATAATGCTCCGGAAATGTCAGTGTTTTTTGTAAAGACTTGCGTATTATCGTCAAGGTACAATGGTAACTGGAGCGACCTAATCCAACGGTGTGAAAGGTCACGGACGCATTCGGACATAAAACAAGAGTGATGATATCCGTTCATTAAAATTGATAGTCAACATTTAACAATAACGCATAATGAAATGACTGGCGTGGAAAAGCAGGGGAGATTCGGGAGCATGGGACTCAACACGCGATCAATCCTTCAGCGACTCTTGCATTGCCGCTTTCTCGATATAGACCGCAATTAACACATCTACGTATATTATATCATCAATCGTTATGTAGCAAAATGTGACAAGTCAATCCCGGCCTCGGTCCAATCATAAATCATAATCATGCGCTGTATATTCTAAAGAATCGATATTTTATGCAAGGCCATTTTGGCCGGATAAGATTGTTTTCTTATGCTAATAGATTCAGTATCATAAAGAATGCTTAAACCCTTTCAGTGCGGGGCGCATGACGTACATGCGCAAACAAATCGTGTCCAGGGTGCGGCCGCATGTCGTACATGCGCGAGATTCTTTAAGCTTTTGGCATCGTTACGGCGTAGCAAACTAGACGCATGTTAAGTGATAGTGTTTGTTTTGCGTCAAGCTAATAAACACAGCTATCTAATGCAATGTACGGCATATCACAGGAATTTATAGGAACCCATGTAATATGTAAATGTTAATATTAACGATTCAAATCGCCGCAGTAATTATCGGTGACCGTATCTACTAAGAGGTTGTTAAAGGGTGTTCCACGTACATTATGTTCCACATACACGTACGGATAGCAATGGTATAAAGAAAGAGTGCATTTCGCATTTTGATTTTGATTACGCGATTTGGTACCATCGCCAGCATCTGTTTGAGCGGTGTGATATTTTGTTCGTTATTATTACGAAAAATAGAAGCGAATCGAGTTTATTTTTTTAGTTGAGATGGAAGAACATATCCTAATCAACATGTTTGCATAAATCTCTTATAGGAAAATGGTCTAATATAGCGGTAAACGGTGAATACAAATTTACCTCGCCGAAAAAATAATTTGGTCCGCCGGATAAGATTGTTTTCTTATGCTAATAGATTCAGTATCATAAAGAATGCTTATTAATCAATACATTGATTCAGATGGTAGTCTAATTAATTATTTTACACAAGTAGAAGCAAATTGTACAGTAGAGAGTAAGCGGAATCGTTAGTGCAATGATGCATTTGTGAAATTGCACCCTTCTTTCTCTTTAATAAGTATTGCCTTGCTAATTTCTTAAGAAACTATTTTCAAGTTGCCCTTGGATTTTAATTTTAGTTCTACATTCAGTTCTCGACGTAAGTCGATAATCATACAAAAAAATGAAAATAATAGACAGGTATAAAAATGTTCTTGATATAAGTAAATATAATAACGTGGCGACTCTTGCGATTTTTCAGCGATTGCAGTAATGAGATTTGTTTTTGTTTTATACATGGTTAGTTTGTATAGTTAGTTGATACTTTTCTTAATAAATTTTATAATAACAGACAAGTGATTGCTGAATAAGGTGGCGTACCTTCAAATATCTATAGGTGCCTTAGTTCATATTTTAATTTTTTTTAATACCATCACTGATTTGGACAAAAGTTTCAGCCATGTATTTTAGTACAACATTTTTGATAGTTTTATCTAGATCTTTCAACTCTTTTAATATATCTTTTTTCTCCAACTCCTCTTCAGGCTTCCTCAGCAATGATGTTGAGGAACAAAAGTTGAATTATGTCTTCATTGTCAACTTCCAGATTAAGTTTAGTAAATTGTACGGTAATTGCATAGTAAATGTAATTTTTCCAAAATTCTTTCAATATCTGTCCTTTCTCTGATCCTGCAATTGCTTGAGCAAAAGTGATTGTCCATCCTCTTGATCCATCGACCGTAGAATGCCCGTGGTATTGGGAGGCAGCAATAAACCACTCGCTGCTTTTATTTATTTTTTTAAACAATTATAGATTAGTAGTTATTAATTATAGTAGTCAAAGATGAGGCAATCGACTGTATCATCTTGAATATTTGTGCCTTTGAAATGGGTGGTGTTGCTCTCGACATTACTCAGTCGGCCTTCCTCACTCGTTCACCAAGCCACACGATGACCATTTGTACCATATTTTAACTATTTCAGGAAAGTTTTTACATATTTTTGTCTTCGTCGTGACTCCCAATGGTCATAACTCGAGAACTGATTCTACAGTTACATTTATCGGTTTTTTTTATTATTTATTTATCTTATTTTAATTTATCTAAATAATTTAACCCTTTGACTGCTGGGATAGTTCTCGCTAGTACAATAAACAACGATATATCATTGTCCAATAGCCAAAGGGTTAAAAAAATATATCTGGATTATTTTTTCAGATTTTTCTAGATGTACTTTCTGCCAACATACCTTCAGCAAACACTTTCATTGACACATTGAACATTTTTGTGGAGAGGGAAGGATTCGATGAATAATTTATTTGTAATGCTGACGAGACCGGTTTGTATTGGAAGAAACTACCTAATAAATCTTTAGCTTCAAGACGTGAAAATACTGCACTAGGGTACAAAATTAGTAAAGAACGTGTCACCATAATGGTGAAATTATAAAGCTTATCATGAATAACTATTTCTATTCTTATAATAACCTTTTTTTTTTAAAAGTCAAGATATTTATGAATAATTCATCAATATCTTGAGTTGAAATGCTTGGGGTCTATTTTCCCTTATAAAATAGACCCCCTTCGGACGACGGGTTGGTTTCGACGTGGACGGGCTTGTAGGTACCAGGTCGTAAGTAACAGTGGCTTGTAGGCATGGCCAGAAGTTAGAGGCCAGTACAGTGGTTTGTGGTGGCACCAATGGCTTGTAGGTGACAGTGGCTTGTAGGTGCCAATGGCTTGTAGGTACCAATGACTTGTAGGTGACAGTGGCTTGTAGGTGACAGTGGCTTGTAGGTACCAATGGCTTGTAGGTGAAAGTGGCTTGTAGGTGACAGTGGCTTGTAGGTGACAGTGGCTTGTAGGTAACAAGAAAAAGGCGGTTCATCCATACTCAATAAGTAAAAATAAAAATATGAAAAGGACTATAAAAAAGCAGTTTGATCGAATTTTCATAGCCTTAAAATTATTGACAAATCGACTAGTGAAATGGTAGAATCAGCCAGAGTTTAAAAACAGCATTTATTAAAAAAAATATGCAATTCCAGTTCGAAGCCCCTTTACTTACCACATAAGGCATCGGTGACAATGAAGAAAATCATAAAAACTAAGAGTCATGTTGATAACAGCATAGATTATATACTGTATGATAATCATTGCTGCAACAGAGCAAAAACAAACATTCCGCAAGTAATATTAATATTAGATTGCTGTTTGCACTTCAAAGGTGAGCCGCATAAACAACCATCAAGTACTTCTCTGTTGCAAGAATATATTTTAGGTATCATAATTCAGGAGATGGTATTGGGTTGTTCAGAGAGCCATTTCGTTTTTCCCCACAGAGAACTTAATTGGATTTTTTCACAGCCAACTTCACACTTAAGCCGCATAATGAATATATATTTTGACAGCTGATATAGCAAGGCTTGCTTGTGAAAAGCTCGATTGATTCTACGCAGTAGTTTTTGGTTTTTACTATCGAACAGGTAAAAAAGCTGTTTGAGCACGAAGAAAATTATCCGATCCGAAGAAGATACATTGACAGAAGGCCAGTGTGCCAAAACTGGTTTGTAAAATTTCGATCCGGAAAATTTGATTTGAAGATGCACCACGTTCTGGAAGGCCAGTTGAAGCTGATGAAAACACAATAAAGGCATTAATTGATGCAAACCGGCGAATAACAACTCGTGAGATCGCTGAGAGATTAAATTTATCGAATTCGATCGTTCATGATCATTTGAAACGCCTAGGTTTAATCTCAAAGCTCTCGACATATATCTTATGCTGTACATGTCCCTACGGAAAGAAATTTGTGCCGTCGCGTTGACGTCTGTGATTTGCTTCAAAGTCAAGAAAATGATCCATTTTTGAAGCGCATCATCACTGGGGACGAGAAATGGATTATCTACAACAATGTTAAACGCAAGAGATCATGGAGTAAAAAAGATAAACCGGCTCAAAGCACTTCGAAAGCCGATATTCATAAAAAAAAAGGTGATGTTATGTGTTTGGTGGGATTTCAAGGGAATCGTTTTTTTTTAGCTTCTACCGAACAACACAACGATCAATTGGGAAGTGTACTGTCGTCAGCTGGACAAATTTAATGATTCACTTAAACAGAAAAGGTCAGAATTGATCAATAGAAAAGGCGTAGTGTTAAGGCATAGTTACCAAGATAATGCGAGACCTCATACAAGTTAACTCGCCTAATGCATTTACAGTTTGGTTGGGATATACTACCACACCCACCATATTCTCCAGATCCGGCATCTTCTGATTATTATTTGTTCAGGCCTCTACATTTTTTTAGACGGTAAAACCTTTACTTCGAATAATGGGGTTTTGATCAGTTTTTTGCCAGCAAAGAACAAAAAAATATGAGCGTGGAATCATGCTACTGCCAGAAAGATGGCTAAAAGTATTGGACCAGAATGAACAATATATAATTCAATAAAATATTTATTCACTATAAGAAAATCGACTTTCATATTTATAAAAAAAACTAAATTACTTTCCGAACAGCCTGTTACATTAAATAATAGTAATATAAAACATTATCATTAAGTCTATACTTATTTTAGAAATCATCAATGACGTACACACGTCTCGGCGACATCTAAGACTTGGGCTATTATATAGCTTTGACTCATAACTGACATACATACATCGTTTCAGCGAATTGTGTATTATTCCTGTTTATACATCATATTTTTTCATGATATAATGTAATATGGATAGAAGAAATAGGCGAGGTTCAGAGTTCAAGGGGTCATTTGTCCACGGCATACCTATTTTTGCCGCATCGCGTCACAACCAATTGACATATTGCCTTGCGTCAAAGCCTTAAAATCAGTTTTGAGGTCGAACTTCCTTCCAAAAAAGAGCGCAATTACCAGAGCAGTGGTCACGCCAGCGTCATCGCTTGATTGACTTGACTGGGCGCGTCCGTCGTTTATCAAACGGACCCCTGTGGGGATATTCATTTCGGAAAAGGTTACGATTGGAAAATGGCGATGGCTTTTCCGCATTCAATTATCGTCGGCAATGGCGATAAGGGCACTCCATTCCACGCCGGTGACACACACACAGCCGGGCATTAAATTTAATATAATTAGAAAGTATCGCGAGGGGGAGTCGGGCGAATTATGGATAATGGATGAAAAGTTCACACTCACCCCAACCACACCACCCCCCACCCGACGGGATTCGCAATGATAGAACAAAGCTATTTTATTGATGGCCAAAGTAATCGCCACTATTTTATAGGGCAATCGTATCGCATTCATGGCTGTGGAAACAACATAAATTATATTGCCTCATAAAAATGAGGCACGTTGCAATTTCGCACAACTTGAAATAATCTTTAAAGCAAATGGTGCTGATAAGTGCATAAGAATGCTCGGCGAGTGACCTGCGCAAGTCTACCACTCATGAACAAGGTTTGATAAAAATATATGTGGATTTTTTAATTTCGCGAGCTGTAAAATTCCAACTGTCGCTGTTGGTAGTATACATATTCATGACATATCTTGACATGCATAGTCATATTGGACGCTAACTTTATTATTGGCTGTCGAAAAGAAATTACGTGTTTGAATGTGCTCGATATTTTACTTGGGGAAAAAATTAAAATGTCGAAATAGTTTAAGGCTAAACACTACACAGTTGTAGTGTCTCAGCCTCTGTGATTCAAGTATCTATGCGAATTCTTGCTATTCCAAATGGAATAAAAAAACAAGAAAGAACGAAAGTGCCCCAGAGTACGTCGAAGCGGTAAAATAAATATTAATGAAATTATAAAGATTTTTTGAAAAAAGAGATTTTCGCAGTGATTTTTGACTAAACCTTTATAATTTATATTACATAATGCAGAATATATTTAATTTTTAATTTCTCATGAGTCTGTGGAGATGGGTGTTTTTAGTTTTAACCCAAAAAAATATATGAAGATTTTTAAGTCTTGGAAAGAGATGATGTTATTTTATATTCCAACTGATATATCTGGACGGGAAAAAGTAAGCTTGATTTGTGACCTTTGTTTGGAGCTGACCACCGAGGAGCTGCAGGAACTTGAGATGACAAAGGCAAATGTAGACACACATACTTCAATCTCAGAGGAGGAAATAAAGGAAACCCCTACTTTATTAATCTAGCCGTGTTGATGAGGTCTATTTGGTGAACCCCAAGTTTTTGATTTTTTTTTATAACTCATTTAATATAATTCCTACATATCACAAACTTTTTGAATTTGACGAAAAAAGGCTAAAGAATAAATATTATAAATAATCATTATCAATTATTGTCTGCAATTACTGAAAAATATAAAAAAAAAAACAACAATATTCGCTTCTGTAGCCACGGGCACGATGTTTTTTTTCACTCGCATCCGGTACGATATGCCAAGTTCGAGTGAAACGTATACTAGTGACACGTGTCGTGAGAATTTGGCGATCGGTCTACCAGCGTTAAGATATTAATGAATAAATTATCCAGCTAACGTGACAGATCGGTTAATCAAGAAAATTGCAATGAAGTACCAAACCCAACAAACCCCAGAAAATCACACATTTTTGAAACATCCTGAGTAGACTTCAGAAGCAAAGTTCTTTGAACATTTTTTAATAAACGTCACACCTGAGTGATCTTCAATCAGGTCCATGTAAGAAAAAGAGTTACGGAAGAGAAAATTATTATTAAGTGTGTTAAATTAGTTTAGTGGATTATTGAACCCTCATGAGAACATGTTTACCATTCTCATGAGGGTTCTAAGTTCGGGCTAGTTCATGTGCAAGATGTCAGTTGAAGAAAGTTTATCCCATTCCTGTGGATGTTATAAGCGATTGATTAATTAACACGAATCTCTCTTTGAAGAGTACATATTAAAAATCAAAGGCAGATGAAATGCGATGTTTAACCACATATTGTTATATTTAAAACATCCTTGTTCCAAGTTCGAAAGTCAAGAATACAACGGTCCTTTAACTTCTTCACAAGTAGTGAGAGTTTCTGGACACCGCAAAATTGAGTACTTTGGACACATCATTCGTGAGCCTTTTAGACCATCATGGATGGAAACGTGGAAGGTAGACGGTGGTTGGTAAGAATGAAGCTATCGTGGTTTCGCAGCATCCGCAAGTGAATCAGGCTGGGAGGCCTAAAATTGTTCCAGCTCGCCAAAAATCGGCAGATTTATGGGAAAAAACAAGAGCAGAAAATTATTTTATACATCAATATATAATATACCAATACCAATGGAATATTTTTCCATAAGAATGGATTAATCATTTTCCATTTATTTCTTAGGGAAAAAACGTTTGGTATACGTCTTATTTGATATAATTACGTATACTCAGATACCACGTTATTACGAATTTCAGGTTTAAAAAAATAGTCATAGTTAATTAAAGATTTACTTCCGACAATTATCTAAAAATAATATATGATACGTTTTCATTACGGTTGGGTTTTAGAATAAGCAAAAATTTGAACTTAATTCTATTTTCAGTGCATTAAATAATTCATAAGATTCCTTTCATGTTGATAGTGCCATTATATAAAAATGATCGAACGACTCGATAACAAGCAGTTGTTCATACATAAGAAATGAAACGTTTCGTTATTTCAAAATTAAATTAAAGCATTAGTTTCATCAATCGCTGATATTTGCAATAGAATGACCTTTCTTTAAAATATAAAACGTCATCTAATGCAATTTGCCGGATTAATAACGTCGGGGTGCATTTTTTGATACAATGTATGTATTAAAAAAATCAATAAGGTAGAAAAACGTATTATTTCGCTTAAGATCGATGCATTGTCGATTAGATTATTTTTTGTAGAATCTCCTACGAAAATGGTCGTATTGCAATAATGAGCTGCGGGGGTGGTTAGAATGGTTGACGGGACAGGAAGCTGAAGGCTAAAAGCCACTTCCTGTGACATCGGCGGGGCCGCGCCCATTCTAACATCCGGCACCGCCGCTGTCAATAAACTTCTCAATATTAACTACCAGAAATAATGTTCGCAGAGGTCACGCGGGCCACAGTTTATTCCCTTGATTAACCCGCTCGACCCCCCCTATAAAATCGTAAACCCCGTTAATTCGGCCGACAGGCCTTGAAACCGGGCCACAATCGTGTTGCGTTAAAAGGCGACTAATCGGAAAATCGAGTGCACGCGCTGTTTCCACGGTTGCGAATTTTATTTCGCGTTACAACCGACCGTTAAACGCTTTTCTGGCGATTGTATACAATGGTTATGATTAACATGAAATTATTATATAAAAAAAAACCACCCCAATGCAATGGTTCATGAAAATTCGCACTATTAAATACAATTATTAGCATAAATTTAAAATTAAATTTATTGCATTCGAATAATAGAAAAGTATTTAAATAAACATTAGCTTAACACCTTGATAAACAACGATATATCGTTGTTCTTTATACTAACAAAAAATATCATAGCAGCACAGGGATTAAAACATGGCGACGAAGTAATATTAGAATCTAAATGACGATTAATAAAATGCGTAAGAGCTTAATTCCATGGAAGGCGATGATTAATGTGTAATAAATAGATACAATAGATAATATATTAGAGGAACCAATGAGAAATCGCACATTTGAACCGATGTTTGATGCCATCTATTAAAGTATCTCTATTTGTCTCTGTAGAAATCTGTAACAATTAATATTATTTTATTGTGAGACACATACATGATTCATAGTGCAATTGCATTTAAAGTGCATCGGCAAAACGAATCAAATAGGTTTTGGACGTCACAAGAATTACCAAAAAAAAATATAAAATTTAAAAGTTCTTTCATATTCGACAAACCGTATTTTTAATTTCATCCATATTCGACAGACATTTGCTTCATCTCATAATTAGTTTTTCAGGTCCATTGAGTATATATTGACAGTGATGGCGAACCTATTACACGACAGATGGAGCACCCAATATGGTGAGAAACATTGCTAATAAAAACTAATGAAGGTCCAATTTCATTACATTATCCATCAGGAGATGTTGTGTGCCAAAGAAAAATTCATAAAAATAAATTATATGCACTCGAAAATATTTCCGGGAGTTAATTCAACCTATAGTAGACTGTTGATGTTCAATAATATAAAAATATTAGATGGACCCAAATGTAATGTCGCATTTTTGGAAAGCATAGTTTCAGATTAGTTTTTTTCAGTCCTTTGACTAAGAAAGACGTGTTTGAATATTTTGTGTGTCGTGAGAAGTCTACAATCTTCGTTTTGCGTTTTTTTACGCCTTTTAATAATGACCGAGACGTGTTCTTCGGAAGAACATTTGCGCAGCTGTATGCTGTTTCAGTTTCACGCCAAAAAAAAGCATTGGAGGCAATAAAAAATATCTGCGATGTTTATGGAGACGCATTAAACATCAGGAAATGTCAAAGATGGTTAAAAAAATTTAAATCAGGCAATATTGATTTGAAAAATGAGCCTAAAGTGGACGTTTCTGTGAAGTGATAAAGCAGCCCTGAAAGGAGAGGTTGAAAAAAATCCGACTCTTAGTATTGAAAAATTGAGCCAAGCCGATACTTCATGGTAGTCAACTCAAAGATACCTGAAAAAATGGGGAAGATTCAAAAAGAAGGCGTTTGGGTCATCTGAGAGAAACAAATCTAAGGCGCGGTATCTGTGAGTCACTGAAGGAGAAAGAAGAGTAGGGTTTGACAGATTTTATTACATCCAGCTTTATTCCTCCAGACCTTTCGGCCCTAATATCAGCGCTGAAATAATAAGATGAAATAAAATCGGCCCTTTCAGACTATGTCGATTCTAAACATGCAGAGTTTTATAAGAAAGGCATTTTAGATTTACCTAATAGATGGCAAAAGGTCATAGAAAATATAGGTAATTATTTTGTGTAATTAAGTTTAATAAATGATTAGATATATGAGTTTTAGTTTCATTAAAAAAATACGACGTTACATTTGGGTCCTTCTGATACTTGAGCGAGTGTTGAGTAAATGGGAAAACTTTAAATGGTAAATAAAATTAAAAGCGATAAAAGAAACTGATCACAAAATAATGCATTTTTCTAGATGTGACACGGTACCCAAGTTAACCATTTAAACGCCAGCGTGCGTGCGACTCGCCAGTGAAACGTTGGTGCTTAAGTGGTTATGGTTAGGTTACCGAATTTCAGCACACCGTGCTTAAAAAGTTCGCAATTACTTCTTATTGGAAGCGTTAAATATAAAAATATTTTATTAATACTTGTGTTTATTAAAAGAAAAAAACATCTTCTATATTTATTCTAAATTTCAAAGTTCTACACCTTATAGAACATAAGTTACAGATTTCTGTCATAACAATCCGGTTATTTGGGGCAAATAAGGAAACAAGACAATTTTTTTTTTTGAAATTACGGTATTCATTAACAATAAGGATTGGCAAATTTCCTCTCGTTTTTTTACAGATTTCTCATATTAACCTAGTCTTATGATTATTTATAAATATTATAAATAATCATTGACCTTTATTTTCCGCAATTGCGAAAAAAAATAAAAACAACAATATACGTTTCTGTTGCTACGGGCGCGATAGTCTTTTCGCTCGCATCCGGTACGATGTGCCGAATGCGAATGAAACGTGCGGAAAGTACTCAGTCTGCAGCGAGACATCGCCGAGTGCGCGTGTCATTTACGCGTCATATTGATTAGTTAAAAAATTTAAAATATAACGGATGGGTAAAACCATTGAATTGCGTTAAAATAATATCAGAATTTCACAAAAAAGACGCATGTTAATAAGAAGGTCAAAAAAGTACAGTTCACGACATTCAGACATAAATTTAAAACCTCGTTTGGAAATAAAGTGATTGACATGAAAATGATTTTCCAATGTTGTAGACCTAGAATAATTATGTACATAGAATTACCGGCTAAGATGGGTTTTTCTTGTGATTCTCCATAAGTTTCTAGATCTTCTACGTTATCTAAGGCAATGACTATAATATAATGGTCGCATAAGGCAATATTTACGAGCAATCCTTCGATATCATTATGGCTAAACTCATATATCGATGTTTTAATGATTCATTGCGCGTGACCGCAATTACGATAATTTGATAAAAATGAAAGAGCAAAAGACTCATATGTCACAAATGACCTATTGATTATATGTTTATGATTAAACTCGTGGTGGCGACGTCGTCAGTACTTAGGCATTCGTAAAAAAATCATCAAAACCAATTACGTTAAAAGTAGAGAAGGCGTAAACAAACCGGCTAGACTTACCCCCTCATCATCCGTTGTTTTGAATTAATTTGAATACAAATCACCAACATGACAATAATTAGTATGAGTGATGATAAAGCATTATATACGTCCCCGGAGACGTTATTTGTCGCTAAAAAATATATATAGAACAGACTATAATTTATTAGCATTGCCGCAGCAAGTGATAGGTCGGCCACGCAATACTTGGGTGTGACCTGGCAGGGCTCCGATTCCGCGAAAAGAAGTCGGCCGGGTGTGACCGATGGACTAAGCCCGAATATTTTGAAAAGAGCGAAATTATATAAATTCCGCCTGTTTATAATGTGTGCTTCGAATAAAAATCGCCATTTATGCACTAATTTATTTGGGACTCCAAGATTTTTATTTTTCTCGAATAACTCATTTAATATAAATCCTACATGTTACAAACTTTTTGTATTTGTCTAAAAAACGTCTAAAGAATAAATACAACAATATTCGCTTCCGTTATCACGGGCCCGATGTTTTTTCTCGCTCGCATCTGGTACGATATGCCAAGTTCGAGTGAAACGTATACTGTCGTGAAAATTTGGCAATGGGACTACCGGCGGCGTGTCCTCAGTCTGCGGCAGGACATCGCCGGGGGTATGTGTTATTTACGCGTCATATTAAATAGATTAATAATATTCAAATTTTGAATAATATCATGAATAACGATTTTTATTCTTGAAAAAGTTAAGATATTGATCAATAATTTATCAATATCTTCTCTTGAAATGCTTGGGGTCTATTTTCCCTTATAAATAGATCCCCTTCGGATAACGCAGTTGGTTTTCAGCTGACGTGACGGATCGGTTAATCAAGGAAATCTTTACAACGAAGTACCACCCCAACAAAAACCAAATAAGCCGTCTGGAATGACCAGAAAATTACACATTTCTGAAACATCCTGAGTAGAAGTCGAAAGCAAAGTTCTTTAAACAATTTTTAATAAACATCAAACCTGAATCCTCAATCAGACCCATGTAAGATAAAAAGTTACGGAAGATAAAATTAATATTAGGTGTGTTAAATTAGTGGATTATTGAACCCTCATGAAGTCATGTTTACCATTCTCATGAGGGTTCCAAGTTCGAGCTAGTTCATGTGCAAGATGTCAGTTGAAGAAATTTTATCCCATTCTTATGGATTTAATAAGCGATTGATTAATTAACACAAATCTCTCTTTGAAGAGTACTTATTAAAAATCAAAGGGAGATGAAATGCGATATTTAACCACATATTCTTCTATTCAAAACATCCCTTATTTAAATAAAATTACATCAAACATAAAACTGATCAGTGGAAAGATCTAAATAGAACCAAATACAACATTTTGACAATGTTCTTTTCAATGGTCAGTTGTAATTTGGTTGTCGATCTGTTTATACGTAATTGTATTGCTATTAATTGGTGTACATCTTAAGCACAACTTGAAAAAAAAACCTTTCTTTCCCTATTTCAAATAATAAAGGATGAGTGCCGGATAATTTATTTTGGCGAAATTGCATGTTATACAAATTTCATAAAAAACGACTGCGGCCAAAAAAAGAATTTTAATAATAGCAGATACAGACAGATACTCTTGGTCAAGAGTGCAAGAATATTTAAAAATAATTTGAAAAATTCATAAACAGGTTGTGTGGATACCGCGACATTTAAATGATGAAAACTAAACGGATTCGAATGCGTCAAGAAATAATAAAAACAGAGGAAAATTCAGCATTTCTTCGACAGCTTGCGATAGGGGATGAGAAGTGGCGTACCACTGGCAACGCCGAAACTCTACCTAACAGTTAAAAATGTAATTTTATCTATGTGGTGGGATTATAAAGAGACTATCCATTATAAAAATCTTAAATATGACCAGACAATAACGGCACAATTCTATTGTGATACGCTCGAACGATTAAAAGAAGCAATTCGTGGGAAAAGTCGCAGAATATTCAATGGAAAAAACATATCTTTTAAAACGATATTGCGAAACTTCATAAAGCTAAAATTACTAGGGACAAATTAATGGACACGAATGGAATGTAATTATTCATCAATATTTTTCACCCGATCTTGCTCTGTCGGACCACCATTTATTAAGATAATCGAAGAAGGAAAAACAAGTCACGATGTATATTTTGCATCCAAATCAAAAGATTTTTATGCAAATGGCATATTAATATTACTTGAAAGATGGAAGAAAGTTATAGCCTATCGAGGGATAATATATACTTAATAACTGATATAGTAATGTATATTTTTAAATGACTTTTTTTATTAAAAATACTACAATTTAGTCGAGTATCTTATATACTGGTTCGGTTGCGATTTTCGTTCCAGTTTTCGGTTCAGCTCTGGCTGATTATTATTTTATTTTTTTAACATAAATCGCATCGAAAGTTTAATCAAAAAATTAGAAGCCATATTGAATATTTAGTTAATTATTGGCTATCGAAAAGGTTTCATGTTTATACGTGTCCAAAAATACCGGTATGATACCTTAACCTTCATATCCATTGGACATTGCCTCTTGCGGTCTTTGCCTATTACAGAAGATAATAAAAAAATAACATAAAGAGACGACGTTTTGGCAACATGGCGGAGAGAAAAGCCGGATTCGGTACAGGAGGTAAACGCCATATCGCAAATTACATTCCAAAAATGATTCGAGGGTCAGACTAAATGATGTCACAAGTGTTTGATGATGAAAATAAATATTTAACTTAAAAAAACAAGTATTTGTGTTTATCATACCTCATACATAAATTATATTAAATTAGGTGCGAGTTATATTAATATTTTGTTAACACTTAAAGCTTTATGTAAGTAAATCTACATTAGTAAAAGATACTAGAAGAGTAACTAGCAATGCCCTTGTACTATAATTATAATCAATACTAGAGAATATTCAAAACGTGCATTAACCTTAACCTAACATATGTTATAAAAGTTCAGCATTGATTATATTTTTGTTATATTTAAATACTAATGTCAGTTGTTTTCACATTTGAGCATAATGTTACAAAATGTAATTTGTGTAATAAATTGTTTTGCCACTTTCATAACATTAAACATGAATAATATTAGTAATCGAGATTAGTTTTTAGTAATATCAATCGATTATTTTAAAGCAAAAATGTGTTAATTGCTCGGTCAATGGATAATATTTGTACAAAACCTAATTAATTAATAATAATTAATAAATTTGAGTATTTATTCGTCGTCTTTAATGAAATACTTACCGGTGCGTAGTTATACTCGTTATA